>JANIJG010014449.1:0-13319 GCA_024611175.1 Megaceryle torquata
AGATCTTAAAATTATTTTAATTATTTTAGGGCCCTGTCCCCCCGGAAAATTTCCCTTTTCTTTTTCCTTTTTTTTTTTTTTTTTTTTTTTTTTTGTAAACAGATGAACAGTTTTCTCTGTCCAAAATGACAAAAGCACTGGAAGGGAAAGAACTATGGTGATGGATGGGAGTTCTACCCTAAACTCTGAATTCTGGGGGCACATTTTTATTTCAAACAATACGTTTGCTCTTCTTCTCCAAATCAGTATTGAAAGATTAACATGGTTGGTGGATTGGTTTCTAAAAGCCAAATTCAACAGGAAGATGAACGATGATGAGCTTTCATTCCTGCCCAACACACTGCATCTTGCATGCCAGGCTTGATGGCACTTAATGAAGAAGGCAGCTCTTTTTTAGTATCCTTTTTATTTGTTACTCAACATGTGGAATCTTTTCATATCTGCAATTATTTTCTTTTTCCATTATCACTTCTCTCTTCTCACCATAACAGAAGAGGTACATTGTTTCTGATGGAAATACCAGCAAAGAATACATATTTTGTCCTGATATTTAGTGTTCTTTTTCCCTTCTTTTGGGAGTAAAGGTGAAAATGGATTGTAGGAGAGGAAAACCTGAGTGCAAATAGCAAAAGGATGTTTGATTTATTCTTTTTTTACCAATCTCTGTATTGTTCCTTGACTTCTATTTTCTCGAATGTTCCAATAACTGTAATTTGATAAATGAGGTTTTGTAGATAATTATAATACATTTTATTAATGTTTTAATTTACATTACAGTAATTGACAATTTTGTCCATTAATTAATACCTTGGAATCCTTGGTATCATTTAAAATATCAGCCTTTTTAGTCTCCTTGGATTTGCAGAAGTGAAAAGGCAAGCATGAAGCAAGTAAAAGCCAACGCAGTCTATGTTGTTTTGAGGAGTATAAGTTGTTCATGAATTTCAAGGGAACTTTTTAGCTCTGAAGTTTCAGGGATGATTCATCTATTAACTAGCACACTGGTGATCATCTTAGCACAGATATGCAGCTCACATAACAAATGCATCAATCCTGAAACAGGCAAACAGGCTGGATGATACAAGGTAAATATGGTGACACAGAACAGAGATGACGTTGTATGGTATTAATAATACTGAGGCAGGGAGAGAGGCTTGTTCCAACAGCTTGATACAAAAAATCTGACTTTATATAAATTCTTAAGGACTTGGGAAACATTTGCCATTAAAAGGTCTTACACACTTGGACAAACAGTAAACAAAATCTGTTAATTAGCTGGCTCTAAGTGCTTAAATGGCTTGTTTTCAAATGGTTGAGTGTTTCTTCCACATCAAAATCCTGAAGTTTGAGAATGGAAATAGACTCCTTTGCCACCTGGCTAAATTTTTTTTTCTTCCATCAAAAATTAAGATATTATCTACTGCTACTATTATACAGCATTATGAAAAGAGTTAATACCTCTACTTCCAGCTATAGGTTGGTATTGCATTCTGATGTAGATGTAAGAAAGACATACTAGTTCAACATTAGTAACTTTACCAGAAGTGGTAAAGTGGTATGATAATCTTAACAACTGATGACTGTAATAATATTTTGAGAAGACATGAATAAAAATATATTGCAATCAAAAGCTACTGAAATAGTGAGAAGCATGCATGCTATGAAATGTGTAATAGAAATAATGGTGAAATGATCCTGAAAGAGCTGGATGGATAATTCTGTCATGCTCTCGCAGAGAAATTAGCAATACAGATGAGTTAACACAAGTTAATGTCACGACATATGAGAGAGAGCCTAAAACTGACTAAGCAAATGCCATAGGTTTGCAAGATTGAGCCCCAAACCACATTTATACAAGAACACACTGATAAATCTAGCACAGAAGTATTTGCTGAAAGGGTCTTTGAAACAAAATTTCAGGCTCCAGGGAAAACATCTGTGGAATGTTTTATGAAAGGAATTACTAGACAAAAGACATAGCTGAAATACACAGATTTTGATTAGGGCAGCATCTTAGCTTTTTGCCTTAATAAAACACAGAAAAACATTTGAATTCAACACATATTTTTAAGTAGTTTACAAAAGAGGCATAAATTTTAAGGCCAAAAAGGAGCACTGAAGAATCTGGTCTGACCTTAGCATCAACCACACCAAAGAACTTAGTCTGCCTACTTGGGAATGGAGTCCAGTAATTTTGTCTGATGAAGCACACGGATAGGCAAAGAAATTACCGCTTAGCAGGTGAAGATGGAATTTGCAGGTACTCTGCCACAACTGCCTGCATAGGTGCGTACCTTCTAGAACCTCACAACAAACAGGAGAAAATCTTGATGAAAAAATGATGACGAATCATCCCCATGTACCAGAGATGTAAAAAGTGAAGGCTTTGCAGAGATGCGTACTTGCATTCCATCACAGCTGTTGCTATGTCTTTCCTAACAGCGAAAAAGGCGGGAGGTGCATAAGGCTGTCTCTTGAGACAACAGAACCCTTTAAATATATTTCCCTCCCTTCCTTTCCCTTGAGTTCTCTCTTATCAAGTAAGGCAGAAATGAATTATCGTGCCAGCTTGGTCTTGATTAATCTGAAATCCAGTTCCAGCTCTTCTTTTTCGATGCAGACAAAGCTTACCTGTTTTCTTTCAGAAACATGAACTACCTAGAACCATTTTTCTAATTTCAGTGACTTTTCAAAAACAAAAGCAGTTTCTCTCAAAATCTCCTGTTCCTTTAATGTCCCAATAAATTTTCCATCTCACTCAGAGAAGAAATGTAACCCTACAAAGTACAGGAAACTAACGATGAGTGCTTTTCTTAGCAATCATATCAGAAGGATGCAAGTTGCTGCTGTGTGTAATTTACATGAGAGAAATCTGTTTCGGAGATAAATTGATGCTTAAGAATTGTAGGGAGCATCAGTGAGCATGGAAGGGTGAAAGATGACTTTATAACTGACTAGATAAACATCAAGAGATGGTAAAGAAGTCCTTTTAGGTGTCAGTCCCTTGTCATCCTTGATATCTTTGGAAGATTCAAGAATTGAAGGGTTAACTAAATAAACAGATGCAAGCTTGTCCCTGGCTCCTGGATAAATGACCAGCACAATACCATCTCTGATGCTTCAGGAAGTATACCATTCAAGATAGTATTTCACTGTCGATTTTTGGAGCTCAGTAATAAATGCTCAGTAGCTGCAGGGAAACCTGTTACTTCAGTTCTGACAAATGTTGCAAGGTCACTCCAACTTGGAAGGCATCAAAGATGACCTCACTCATTTCATGTAGATTACACCAACTCTTTTGTTAGGTATAAATGAGCCATTAGTGGTCTGGAAGTGTACATAAAAAGCACCAGGAGATTCTAAAGGCTATGATTGACCCTTGCAGTGCTGCTCTTACCTTAAGAGTTAAAGCTATAGACAAAGTATTTGGAAAGAGGCTTTTTTTTTTTTTTTTTTTTTTTTTTTTTAATGATGTCAGTGTTTTTAAGTCAGGAAGTTGGACTAGATTGTAGGTCTCTTCCAACAGAAATATTATTCTATTCTATTCAGTTTCTGTAATGTCGGAATGAGAATGTAATCTTTATTCATGATCTTCTACAGACAGACCATACATTTTGTGTGGGAAAAAAGTCTGGAAGGAAATAATAATAATTACTATCTTACCAAGTATTGAGACCTAAAGGCAATTTCCATCCTTCCAGTCAGTAAAGTTTATATTTCAGTTAAGGTTTCAGGGCTGACCAAGGAAATGAAATTCTCTTGATGTCACTAGGTTGGCTGGCATATGTATTGAGATATTTGTAGTGAGGTGTTTGTGCATAAATGCATTGCTGTTGGCAGCAGAGGAATTTGTCTTTTGTGGATTAAGCAAGGCCAAGTCTTAGAAGAAAAAAAAATATTTATAGTGTTCACATATCATTCCTCTTTCTGCCACTGATTAAAAGCTAGAGATAAGAGATGGGGTCCTCAAATGGTCTTCAAATGTTAGGTGCTGAGAAGGGTTACTTTGTAAACACACAGTTGGCTTACTGCTCCCTCCTGGGTCACTGAGAAAACTTTGAAGATCCGATGTGTCTCCCCTGCATCACTTACTTGTTTGCACGAGCCAGTCTTCTTTCTGAAAAGACACCGAGTGAATGACTGGGAAAGGCCCAAAGCAATGCAGACCCAAATATGTTATGCACATGGCTAGCAGTGTTTTAAGAGCTTCTGTATGCAGATAGAGGTGTGACAGCCTTTCTGCTATAGCCCCATATTTCTCTGAAGGAATGTACAGGGTCTCTGGAAAAGGCACATCCCCAGCACAGGCCTTTGCCTGGTGGTCTCCATTCTACTCACAGAGTGGAGACTGTTTTGAGAGACAGCCCTGGAAGCATCGATCGCTAGCAGTGTTAAATTTTATAGGGCTGTGACCTGTGGTTGCCTAACGCTGAAGAAAATATAGGTTACTAAGTAGCAACCATAAACGTGAATACATTACCCATATACCTAGGCCTTCAGTTTCTCTGGCCATCGCAGGCAAGCACCTGGATTACGATGAGTGTGGAGGGATACCTCTTGCTAAATCAAGCACTGACCGGTTCTCTGTTGATTTCTGAGGCCTCCTCCTAAAGCAGAAAAAAGTGGGGTATTCATGGGTTTCCGCAGACCCCTTGAGGCAATGTCCTGCTTCCTCCCGGACGAGCCACTTAGTTCAACGGCCTCCAAGCCGCCGGCGAGTGACCCACTTCCCCCTCCAAGGGCAGCAGGGGACACTTCCTCGGGGTGCCTGTGCCCGAGGACACCCTCGTGGGATGGTTCCCCAAAATCCACGGAAAGGGGCAGTGATCGCGCGGGGCCTCTGCTCCCCCTTGCCCGGGGCAGCAGCAGCAACTGGAGGCGGGCGGGAATCGCTGCCCTCCGGGGCCGCCCTCCGCCCCCAGCTGCGGGGCTGCAGCCTGCGTTAACCCTTCCCTTCTCCGCGGCATCTGGGTGCCGCTCGCCCTTTCTGGTGCCCGGGAGGAGGAGGGTGTCTGGAGCCTTGCCCCCTCCGGCACCGCAGCGGCGCAGGGCGGTGGTCGCTGCTCCTCCTCCCGACGGGCCGCCGGGGGACCTGCAGCCGGGCGGCACCACCGAGCCGGGCACCCTGCTCCCTCCGCCGCCAGCAGCGGGTAGCTGAGCGGCCATGGCGAGAAGCCGCCGCCGCCTGTGAACGCTGGAGGGGGCTCTCGGCCGCCTCCTCCCGCCGCCGGCTCCCCCTCCGGGAGGGGGCAGGGTTAGGGGAGGTGCAGCTGCGGTGAGCGGCGTCCAGTTCTCGCTCCCGCGGTCTGCAGGAGGGAGCGGGACCCACCCCCCCATCCTTCTTCACCGCCTGCCCCCTTTTTACTCTGCGCTCAGCCCGGTGGGCTCCTCCGCTGCAAAGCCGGACATGGCGACCCTGCTCTTGCGAGCCCCCCGCTGTCCTCCTCCCCCCGCCGCCGCTACCACTCCTGCCGCCGCTTTCTCCTTCTCCTCCCCGCGGAGCTTTTAATGGCTCGGACCTCCGGCGGCCAAGCGCGACTGTCCCTGCACCAGCCGCAGCGAGGAGAGCCCGCGGGAGCCCGCGCAGCTCCAGCCCCGCGCACGGTAAGGGCGGCACGGCGAACAATGGGGCCGGGCGGCAGCGGGTGGCGCCCGCCCCACCGGGTACAGCAGTGAGGGCTGCGGGCAGGCGGCGGGACCCGCCCGCGGGCCGGCGATGGCGTGAGGGACCCGGCGGCCGGGAGTGAAGCCGGCACGGCTGCCCCCTGCGCGGGCGGTGACAGCTGTGGGGCCGCGCTGCCCGGCGGACACTCCGCGGGCGCCGCTCAGCCCCGTTTAATCCTATAACCGCTGGTAATCCGCGGGGAGGTACCGCGACGAGTGGCGCTCAGACCGCCTTCCCTCCCCAGCTTTCTCCAGGCCACCGCGGCCGGGCGCAGTCCGGGTGGCGGCGAGGGCGGCCACTCAACTTGGTGCCTTTTGTTTCGCCCCAGGGTTAGGACCCTGCCCCGGCGACGGGGCGTCCGCCCGGCGGTTGCCCAGCTGCGGGTGGGACGCCTCTGCGGCACGGTGGGATCTCTGAGGGGACACTCCGTGATGGGCGGAGTTGGAGGGGCGGATGTCCCCGTTGGCCCGAGGAAAGGTTGAGCCCAGGCCGGCAGCCGGCGCCGCTCCAGGGAAGGTGTGAGGGGGCAGCGCGGTTCCCTCCCCAGCTCGGGCCCTGGGCGGCGCGGAGAGGACGGGACGGCCCAGGCTGGGCGGCGGAGGCTCCCGGACAGTGCCGCCGCTCTGGGTTCCTTGAGCGGTTGTAACGGCGGCGGCCGCCGCGGCTCGATGCTCCTTCCGCCTTCGCACCCGGGGGTGAGCGGAGGCGGCTCCGGCCTGGTTCCCTCGACGCCTCTGCCATCGCCTGTCCCATGCCCGAGCTGGAAAGTTCGCCCCTTTCAAACCCGAGTGCTTTCCGCTCTTTCAAGTTTGATCGGCCGCCGCCAGGCATGAACCGCTGGGGAAAGTTTTGAGTAAACAGAAGTTTATTCTCCGAGTGGGAGCTCACGTGTAGTAGGCCTTATATTTTTTGATTCCGCTGGTTTTATTTTATTTTTTTTAAAGTGGATGCAAACTTTGTGGAGGGTTTGGGGTTTTGTTTGTTTGTTTGTTTTTTGTTTTGTTTGTTTGTTTTTTGTTGTTGTTGAAGTTGCCGGATTTGCTTGATTGCTGGCCTGAAATAGATGAAAGATATGCATAGCGTATCTGTTTTTGGTCACAGCATTGTTACCAGGGTTTCCTTCGAAGAGATCTGCCCCTAGAGAGTGAAAAGGTGATTGCTCTAAAGGAGCAGTATCGCTCAGCTGTTCTTTTATTCCTATCTCTCAAGACACTTTGACTCCTGCTCCTTGTATTGCTTCCAGTATGTATTTACAGCAAGCAGCTGATGTTGAAATCGAACCAGCAAAAATAAAATTCTGAAGGAGTCGGGTTAAGAATAAGCCCCAAATGTTCCCTTGATTTAAGATATCCCCTTCCTCTACTTATGGAGGTTGATGTGAGGATTGCAGCATATAGCTAATTAGTGGATCTGAGCCTTTTAGAAATGGTCCCGCGCACCAAGAAAGTACAAAATCCTCTTAGCTATGCCTCACGTGTCTGACCTGCTGGGGTCTCGAAACTCTGCGCCAGCTGACAGGACGGGAGAGGACGGGATGGGTGTCGTGTGCGCAGTGCCCGCCCTGTCGCGCCCTGGGGCCTGTGGGTACCCCGAGGTGCAGCTCGCTGGTAAGCCCTGTGTGTGCGAGGGTTGTGTTGTTCACCAGGCCAGGGGAGTCCTCGGCTTCCTCCTATGCCCTGGACAGCCCTGGGCTCAGGAGGGTCTGGTGCTGAGCAAAGTGTAGCAACTCTGCAGCTCAGGGATCCCACTTTGTGGCTTTGCTTTCTAATCCACAGCTTCATTCTCTTGGGTATGGTTTTGCTCTAGGACTGGGTAGAGTCTCTTTTCTTTCCTTTGCAAATAGCGAAGATGAGGGGTTATTCGTAATATGCTGAATTACGGGAGCTGTTTTTGAAGCTTAGACATCGCTACATCAGCGCAGACACACTGTAAATTCTTGTATCCCCACAGACTTAAGTTCAAACGTAGCTGTGGGAGGGGGTTGTTGTCAGTAAGACCAACTGCTGATATCCTGGGAAGGGCTAGAAAGCTCTATTTCTCTGCTTGGGTTTTTTTGCAGTATCTTGTGTATAGCCAATTAAACTGTTATTTGTTTATTTAGTTTTCTTCTGCACTCTTATTTTCTTAAATTAACAAGGAAAGTGGGCAGAGTGCATAACATACGGTAACATGGGGTGTCAAAAGTCAGTAAGAGATTGAATGTATAATACCAAGCCTGAATTTTATTTAATGGCTGGACTTCAAATGGGAAATTTTAAAAATTATTTATTTTTTATTTATTCCCCATGTTGACACAGTTCATTAGGCATTTTGTAATCAATATCTTAAAGCCAGCTACTTGTAACCAAACTGTGAAATAAAATTGTGGATGGTAAGTGTCTGAAGGGGAAACACCACTTAAATGTGATAGTTTGAAGAAGAAAAGGGAAAGACTTGCTTTAGGAGATGTATTTCTGCATTAAAATTCAGATAGAGAATTTTGAATTTACAGAGCCATTCAGGAAATTTTCCCTGACAATTTTAGATTAATTTGACTTAGGAAAAAATCCAAACTTCCACTTAAGAAATTTATGTGATGAAAATTAGGGGCTTTTCTTAACAAACATAAAAATTCTCGACACTGATGAGTATGAGGCTGCCAGTGCTGACAGCTTTTTAGATTACGTATGCTTTGTGGTGGAGCTATGCAAAAGAAATGCTTCTCTGGTTTGAAATAGACAATTTCCATTAAGTCTTTGGTGTGCAGGGACTCTCAAACTGGGATCTGTTAGGGCACAAAACTGGGGAAGATGGTCCACGGGACCATATTGTTTTTACAGTCTTTGCAGTGGCAAGTTGCCTGGTGGGCAGAGAAATTTCAGGGCTGTCAGAGGGCTAAAGAATCACACTCAGGTGCCTGACTGGGTGTGTCCTCTCAGGTGTTGCAAGGCGGAAAACCTTTCAAAGCTGAAAAGAACGTTGTGTCCTTTCTGGCTGTTAATGGTTGTCTGTCCCTCTTTCCCGAGAATGGAATTTGAAGTGCAGGTCAGTGCTGCGACCTTGTCCTTCCCTCTGCTTCGCTTGTGGAAATGCAGATCTGAGTCTTGCTGACTGCAGTGGAGATCCGGATCCAGAACTTCAGTACAATTGACTTGACTCATCCTTATAAACTTACAATCATAATTAGGATTATTAGTTCTTAAGTTTCAAATTGTGCCATTTAAAATCTGTAGGATTGGGTTGAAAAGCCCAATTATGTACATAAATGAGGTTCTACTGAATGTCTTCTGCAGTTAAACCTCTGTATTATTAATCTTGGTTACTTTCTGGTGCAAAATCAATGCATTTGCATTATACTTTTTGTACTGTGCTGTGATGTTAGTGATAGGGACTAAACTTAATGGGTTTACTTTCTGGCTTGATTTTTTTCCTTGCTGTTTTTTTCATGGTGCTGGTCTGTGCCAGTGTCCTTATTTTATATTGTCTTTTTTAGGAAAGTATGATAAAAATGCTATTTATTGAATTTGAGTCCACCAACTTGTCCTGCTTTTTATGTTTCTGCTTTTAGAAATCGGCATGTTTATCCTAAAGGGGCCTTTCCAAACTTATTTTCATGACTTTAAAAGGTTGCAAGGTTGTGGTGGTTTTTTTGGTGTGGTGGTTTTTTTTTTTTTTTTTTTTTTACTTTAATTTTTGTATTTACTTCTCTGTCTGGTCGTGCTGGGTGGATGGTGAAGATTATAGATTGCAGATGGACTGCTGAATTAGGGAGAGTAAAGGGGCAACTTGCTTTTCTGGTTTTAAAGGCACAGAAGACAAATTACAGAGGTAGAAAAGGTCACCAGGCTCAGTCAGCTTTGAATTTGTGCAAAATGTCAGTAAATTTGGCCTCCAGAAATGTAGGCAGATCAGACAATTAGGTCAGTCTTTATCAGATGTGGGCACTATCTTGTTTGTAATCAATTGCAGCATGATGAGCTTTTTAGCCTTGTCTGTAATGAAGTAGACTTGATTAAATATTATGAGAAAATAAAATATGATATGGCCTTTGGAGGATTTGAGAAACAGGGATTGCAACTACGGTGGTTGGTTGGGTTTTTGTTTTTTGTGGGTTTTTTTTGTTGCTGTTGTTTGTTTGTTTTTTTACTCTGGAAGTCTAAACAGTGGAAATAATTTTTAATGTTTGGACTTGGAGGAAAAAGAAAGAATGGTGGCTCTGTTGACTGGTAGTAGAATAAATTGAAGCTTTGTTGGTGAAGTTCGCGGAGGTGCTAAAGTTCTGTTTTCTGTTGATCTCAGAGGGAACTGACTTTTGTAATGTGCCTTTGAATGTTGCTCGGGGTTTGTGTTGCTGTGTAAAATGGAGGAAAGAACTTTCTCAAGCCATGAAATCTGGATGCTGAGGCTTATAGTAGAAGATTTCTGTGCAACACATGTCTGTTACTAGGCATGAGGAATAGTTGGGGGGGTTGGGTGGTATTTTAGGCAGGAAACATCCCTGCCTCATACAGTGTTTTCTTTCCCAGGTTGTAAATCGGGTGTAATGGTAAAACCCTTTGAAAGGTGGGACACTGCTTTTCTGAGATGGTGTTGCTGGTTACCTTACTGGTCTTGCCTTGTCTGTGCAGTGCTCTTTGCTTGCTGAGGTTCTGCCCCGTGGTGCAGGGTTTCTCAAATGTATATATTACTGTTAACAGTGATTTTTAATTCCAGTTTCTGTCTGTATATGCTGACTTGGGGGGGGGGGCAAAGTAATGGTTTGAACCTTGCAGGGTCAATGAATTTGCCTTAATGAAAGTATATTAAGAGACTATTACACTCCAATTTGATGTGTGATTCTACTTGTAAGGCTCTCTAATTGGCATTTTGAGCTCTCTTCCCTCATTGGGTATGGCAACACTGAAGTGAAAAGGTTAAGTCGTGCAACCCAAGGGGACCTTACCCAAGATATGTGTCTCCCCAAAGCGTCTATTTCTATAATACACAAATGTATAATACACAAAATAGTATAGAAATTCTGCAGTTGGAGACATGTCAAATGGACAGTTTTGTCTGGGGGAAAAGCTGTGACTTTTTGAACAGAGGATAGAGGAGGTTCCACCTCAACATGAGGAAAAACTTCTTTACTGTGAGGGTGATGGAGCCTGCAACAGGCTGCCCAGAGAGGCTGTGGAGTCTCCTTCTCTGGAGTCTTTCAAGACCTGCCTGGATCTGTTCCTGTGTGGCCTGCCCTGGGTGATGCTGCTCTGGTGGGGGGTTCGGACTCGATGATCTCCAGAGGTCCCTTCCAACCTCCACCATTCTATGGTAATAGCAGCAAACCATCCCTGCTTGAAGTAACAGCATTTGAGTGCAGGGAGTATGCTCTGTATACACAGAGGGAATGGGATTGCTGCCTCTGGGATAAGCTGCTTGGGCACCTGGCTTGTCTTGTAACAAACATCGATAGGAAAGAGCACATGTCATAGGTCAAAAGTTGACTTACTGATAAACTGCAAAATCTTATAAGTAATAGGAGAGAGCTGGTTTTGTTAGGTGATTCCTTCTCCAGTCTGGGGCGCCTCCTTCTGCTGGCCATCATCAGCCTTTCTGCAGCTTTCACTTCTGATTATTGCAGGACCTGTTGTTTGATTGCTGTTCACTAATAATACTGATGACTGTGTCTTCTTAATCAAGGACCTTTCTTTTCAGTCACCTGCACCATGGGCACAGGTCAAGAAGACATTTGTCAATTTATTCAAATAGCAAATGTGGCACAAAGGATCTAGCTGCTCAGTAACCTGTATATAATTAATTAGATCTTTCTGCTCTGTGTTGTGAGATTTTCCTGTTGGTTATGCTCTTTCAAAATTCTTTTTTTCTATACCTGGATTAAGGATTTAGCTGCAGACTTTGTGTGTTCACTTCTTCCATCTCTGGGTGTTGTTTTAGAATATGTTCCAGCCTCCATCTCCCCACTGAACAATACTAGAGGTGTTCTGTGGGGACCTTTGTTAGCCCAGCAATGGAGCACCAGCAGGCTGCTCATTAGTCTTTTATGTCTCTCCTTATCAGTTTTACTGTGAAACTCCCTATCGCTTCAGTTGCACATGGTAGAATAATTAGAATTCCTGTTCAGCGGGTTTGTATGGCATTGATTTTGGCCTGAAAGTTCAGGGGAGGGGAAGGTTACTACGAAATTATATGAAATGGCAAGTATGTCTTTGGTAGTTGCTTTTTTCCATTATGAGGTAGGCTTAAAGCATAGTTGTGCACAAAGAGAATCAGGAATGCTGACCAGACTTTCGTGCTCTTTACAGAGGAGGTGTTTTCCCTTGTACTATTAAGAAGTGAAAATTAATCTTAAAAATAAACCTCTTTTAAGAGGAAAAGAGGATGTGGTGATACCAATATTCAGTTGGAATAGGGCTTCCCATCATGCAGAGGCTCTAGAAACACAGCGGGTATCAGATGGAGTTGGAGCATTTCCCTGGCCACTGTGGCTTTCTTACCAGTATGGGAAGGGAGAATGGGATGTGTCTTGCAGGTTAAGGAGGTTTGTGTGTTTTGGTTTTTTCCCCTCCCTGTTCCTCTGTTAATTCTCTGCAGTCTTATGATTGCAATAACAGCGATTACAACTCAGGAGACTCTGGCCAGCTCTTACTGTGGCGTAGAATAGTAGTGTCCCTTTCAGATTAAGGAAAAGCATGCTTTGTTTACTTTGTCCTGCCTGAGGTTGTTTTCTCAAACATCAAGGCTTAAAAATGAAGGTAGAGCTCTTGTAAAAGTAAGAAGCTGTAAAAGTTTTGTGTTTTCTCTCAGGAGTTCCCTATTTTCAGGCAGCAGTAAGTATTCAGGCCCTTAACACTATGAAAATGATTAAAGGAAGACTGGGGACTTAGTTGCTGTGCCTTTTAATTAACAGTGTATATAACTTTATGTACCAAGTAGTCTCAGTGCATTATAGAAGTTAAACTTATTTTGGGTGAATCTGTAAGATTAGCATCCTTGGAGGTAATTTTCAGTCTTTTTATTTGAAGACCTTGTCTCTTATCTTTGTGGAAATTCCTCCTGAAAATCTCTGGTTTGCATAGTGTTTCTAAGACCTGAAACCATTAATGTTGGCCTTTAACATATTAAACATTTGATAATTTTGTTGCTTTTTTAAAGAGGCATCAGAACGTGCATGTAGGAAGATCAGCTGTATGATTGCAACTGTATGGTTGTGATCTCATTATTGTTTATAAATATGTAAAGGGCGAGTGTCAAGAGGATGGAGCCAGACTCTTCTCTGTTATGTCCAGTGACAGGACAAGAGCTAATGGGTGCAAGCTGGAGTGTAAGAGGTTCTGCAGAAACATAAGGAAAATCTTTTTCATGGTGAGGGTGACAGAGCACTGGAACAGGCTGCCCAGAAGGGTTGTGGAGTCTCCTTCTCTGGAGACCTTTAAAACCTGCCCGGACATGTTCCTATGTGACCTGCTCTAGGTGGTCCTGCTCTGGCAGGGGGGTTGGATGAGATGATTTTTTGAGGTCCCTTCCAATCCTTATCATTTTGTGATTGTGGCGTTGTAACCTGTGTTGTTCATTTGCCATTTTTTACAGCTTAGCTGAATTAATTGGTGTAATATGGAAAATAAAATTGGTTCATGTTTTGGTGCAGATTGCTAGATTGCTGTCCACGCCCCCCCCCCCG
>JANIJG010014450.1:0-43166 GCA_024611175.1 Megaceryle torquata
TTCTTTTTTTTGGGTTGTTTTTGTTTTTTTTTTTTTTTTTTTTTTTTTTTGTTGTTGTTGTTGTTTTGGGTTTTTGGGTTGGTGTTTTGTTGTTTTTTTTGTTTTGTTTTGGTTTGGTTTTTGGGGGGGGTTGGTTTTTTTGTTTATTTTGGGTTTGGTTTTTTTTTCTTTTAAATTGAGCTCTGTCTGGCTACCTTGAAAGAGGGTGACTAACACACTGGATTTTGATTACTTTGCTGTAATTACTGCAGAATAGATTTATCTGTGCAACAGAACAGATTATCCTGTGCAAATCAGAAGATTCCCCAAGTCTAATGTAACCCTACTGAAGAAAGGGAGAAATAAGAAAAAAATAATTATTGTTAGCATATAATCTTTTTCTTTGCTGTCTAGAACAGACTAGCATGTTAAAAAACTATCACAGTTTGTTGACCTTTTATCCTGTGCCTCCTAGTTCTGGTCTTGCTGAATCACTTGCTATTGGCTGCATACGTTATGTACACTGAAGGTTCCCAATCCCATTAAAAGTGAGACCTGGGTAACCATTGTATCCCCTGGGGAGCCTGCACCACGGGGCAGCAGTGGTTCCCTGCTGCTAGGAGTCCAGATAGCCCCGGGCCACTACATCCAAGCTAGTTAAACCAGTCAAGGATCAGCCAAAGCAATTCTACTTGTCCCGTTTTCATTGTAGTACAGCATGCCAAATGACATGGAAAGAGGTAGGACCTCAGTTCCAGAACCACAGGACAGAATTCAGAGACAATAACCAATTTATTTCCTATTTTCTCTTAATGCAATTTCTTTTAAAAGAAGATACACTTTAACCCTCAGTGTTTAAATACTTTGTAACCAAAATCCAAGATAAATAATTTTCAACACCAAATGACTGACAAAACGTTTCTAGCTCTTATGAATAACTCAAATTACTGCTCAAAGCAGGAGAAATTTCACAGGAAAAATTCTTGGTTACATTAACATAAGTGAAGAGTAAATTCTTTGTTTTGCTTTGCCAAAGACAGAATACTACCTGAAACTGGGCAGGACAATAGAATTATCCTCTCACTTTAACCGCAATAGTAGTTTGTTTTTCTTCAGCCTCTAAATAAACTCTACTGAAATTTTTCCCTTCTACTTTAAGTACACTTTGGCACTGAAAAATCCACTTATGATTATAGTGTTTCATTTTGGTAAGACAGTTTCATATACAGAAAGTATTTGTAATGGATTTTTTAAATGTAAAACAATATTAGTAAGAAAAAGTATTATTAAATATGAATAAACTTCTTCTTACATATTTGCTCAAGGTTTCCTTCTTAACTTAAATGTTTGTTTTCAGACTCTAAAAATAAGAGAGAACATTTTAATAAAACAATAAAAACCATTGAATGAGCGAAATATACCCATAATTTAAAAAGATAAAATAGAAGCTATATGACAAACTTACAAGTGAATTTCTATATTGCTGGCTTCCATATATGAACTGGAAAAAAATAATGAAAGCAATTTGTTTTAGAGAAATCAATTGCCTCAAAGGACTGATGTTAAAATACTAAAAACATGTAATACAAGAAGTAAAATAATTCAATACAAAAACAATGTACTTGCTGTATAACTTTAATAGCCTTAAAAAAGTAATCTTAATACTGACATTGTATTAGTTCTGCTTAATATCTCAGGATTTACAGGTAGACACTTTAAAAGGAATAAATCTTATTCAAGGTCTAGATATTAAATTAGAAAGAAACAAAAAAACTTCTTGCATGAGTGAGCATAAACCTCACAATAACATGAGGTTAATAGTCGTTTCACGAGACCTTTTGGAGGAGCCTTGCTTTCATTATTGAATCACTAATATAAAACTCTGTTAATACAAATATGGCCCACAGTTTTTCCACTAATTTTATTACCTTAAAGTTGACTATATGTCTAACTCTCTACTCTCTTGTAAATGCTGTCTGAGTTGAAAAGTAACTGCTTCTTCAGTTTCTTCTCTATGATTACTTCTTTTTATTCTTCTGTATTTGATAGCTTTAATTTGTCCTAAACTAGGCATTATGAGGCATAACTTAACAGAGTGTAAAACTTATATTTCAATAAGACCTAATGTAAAATACAAAATGAACCTATCAGCATTCCTACATCCACCAGCTTTCTTTGCAGGCACTACTTGCAGGCACTGGATTACGTTTGTACACGATGTATCAGTGCCATGGGCCATGATTACCAGTCTACAAGTTTGGTGCCTGGTTTTTTTGATTCTGTGGCCTGATTTTAGTTGTGTCTTCCATTAACATGGCTTTAATTCTAGCTTGCGCCTTTACAGTATTGTCACTTCCTTTACAGGTGAGGTATCATAAACTGCAAGAATAACCTCAAGCTAATTACAATTTGTGAGGCAACAAAAATTTAATTCTGTGACACTTTAAGTAACTACAAAGTAAGATAAAGGTAATTTCTTATCCTGCTCTAACGAAAAATTGAAGGGAAGAGAGGCGTGAAAAAGAGTAAAAGAGGACAGAAGGAGGAAGGGAAAAAGGGAAGAAAAGGAAAGTGATACCTTTTCTGTTTCAGGATTTTGATATAAGAAATAATGAAACTTAACGCAGATCCCACATGTGACTTCCAAGATAACCTATGATGTTAATTCTCTTCTGAGCAAAGCTCCCCATCCACAACCCCAACAAACTAAAAGACACCACCAACCAAAACAAACACCTCACGAAAGAGCTTTTTACAGGAGGAGGCTATCAACAGACAGCCTAAAGCATAACTGGCTGCTTGGAGTTAAAAAATATCTCACTCATCAGTAAGAGACCAAGAGCCCTCATCAGTTATCAAACCTTTTTTCCTAAGTGCTAGCCAGAGCACTCACCAGAATGAAGGAAGAGCTCTCTCACTCCAACACCTCTACCAACCAGCCTGGAGATACCAGTGTGCTTCAGAGGCAATATTTGGCTCAGGCCACTTTTGTCCATAGACAAAAGGAAGTAGATCCATAACCAGATCAATTTGTCTCAAAGCATCAGTCAAAAAAACCCCTCCATAATACTGTAGCTTCATTTGGAAAGTTTAATTAGATTTATGAGGAATTAAAGAGACAAACAGAAAAAAAATGACTAATTTTATATGGATGCTGCACAGAGTTAGAATGAAAAAACCCCACAACAATATGACAATAAAGCCTTTTTCTTTTTTCCCCCTCAAAAGGCAGCAAGAATGAAGAACACAGTGAATAACACTCCAGAATTATACATATTCAGGTAAAATAAAAAATACCTACATGTTGTTCTTACTCTGAAACTATGCTTTGAATTAAATGTAAGAAAGGAAACACATTTTGATAGGACTTAGTGTTTCTAGCCCACAAGGAAAAGTTAGGATTATATACCTAGAAAACAGAGTATCTCCCTAGAGCTGCCTTGATATTTCTTTGACTTTCTAGATTTGCTGTCCGGATGCTGAAGACAAAGTTAATGTATCTTCTAGTTTTTAACTGACAGCCCAGAAAGGGGGTTGGGGTGGGAATCAAAGGTGTTATAAGAATACTCTTAAGAGTATGACTCACATTTTAAAGTGAAGGGTGGCTAACAAAGAACATTAAAATGAGCAAAAGTCAAGTGCTCTCACCTCTTGTTAGTTTCAACAAGGACAGAGGAGGCTTATTCCCTAGAAAACTGCACCATCTGTCTTTAGGACATAAAGAACAAAGCAGTACCAGATAAAAAGTATAATAGAGCAAGAAAAAAAGAAAAAAAAAATTAATTCCTTGTCTATAAAACCTGTCCTGTTTAAAAACAAAACAGATGTATCAAAATAATTTAATATTGACCATATACTGAAAATTATTACTATATATCAACCTATTGATATCTTTTGACATAATGGGAACAAAACCCAAACAAACCAAAAGAACCAAAATAATAACACAAAAAAACCAAACCAAACCAAACCAAACAAACAAACCCACAAAAAACCCCAAACCAACCCAAACAAATTAAAAGAAAAACAACATCAACAACAAAACCAAACCAAAGCAAAACAAAAAAAAAAACCCACCCAAAAAAGCGCGCCTTTTCTTATTTACAGATAGGCATGAAAAGGTCTCAAGAATGTGTTCAGGTTCTTTCTCAGCAGACAAGGATTTTTCTTCATGTAAACTCACACCATATTATTACTTATTGAAACATATCTATCTATCATTTACTTCAAGTTTAACTGTAGGTGCAATCGGAGATGATACCTACTAGTGTTCAAAGGATAATTCTGGAGAAAAGCGGATAGCTTAGAAGTTGCTTTTATGGGAACATATTAAAATGCTTCACATGTTCCAGAACAGCTGAATTGTGCACTTCAGAAGGAGAGATGTCAGCTTCCTGGACAGGAAACACTCTGCTTGTTATGGGAGCAGAAGAGGTGACACAACCTTTCCATTACCAGAATAGGGCACCTCATGGGTCACCTACTTTCTTAGGGTTTATCTGCCAGTGTTTGGTTTTTTTCATTACATATTAATATATCTCTATATAACTTTTATATAAAAGTTATATACACATATACACAGAAAGACTTCAAAGTAAAATAACAAAATCCCCCACACTCTACCCAAAACTTTTAATGGATCATGTACCAAGAAATGTCTTGCCAAAAAAGATTATATGTGATGCTGAAGCTAGTATAACCAACTGCAAAATTTCAAGAGCCGCATGCTAACACAGTATTACTGCAGATTAAAAAAAAACAAAACCAAAAACCAAAACAACGCCACAAACAGACAAAAAGCCCCAACCCCCCAAAAAACAAAACAAACCCCACAACAAACCCAGAGATTACTGTCTTGGAAATTATTTTCCATAGTATCCACAGTAAATGCAAGACATTGACCAAATTTTGCAGTGATGTAACATTTAGATTATAATGCTGGGTAATTTGGGAAATGAAAATGTCCACCACTGTGTTTTCTGTTTTCAAGGGAAGCAATCACATTATGGATGAGACTGAAGAAAAATACTAATGCCCATCTAGAAAAAACAGCAAAAGGAAGACAGAGATGCTGAGAGTTTGCGTATCCCAATTATCACATCTGCTATACCAAAACACCTCTTACAAGCATCCACGTCATTGTATTTCAAATGTTCAATGTTGATCTATAGAAATCAGTAGGGGCTATGACTTTTCTAGCAGCAGGAGCAGTGTCATGAGTAGGAGGAGATGTGAGCTAGAAACAAAGGCCTATGTGACCAAGATCACTTGGAAGACAATGAGCAATTTTAAACAGCAGCTTCAGGACAAGTTGTATCAATGCTCATCAGTACTGCACATAACTGAAAAAAAATCCGCACAAAAACCTAAATGATGGATTTTGTGTTTGGTCAGTTTTCTTACATATTTTTAAGCCTAACACTTCAATATCTCGATGGCTTAGTAATTAAAGAGTCAAGAATGGATTATTCTACTGTAGGCAGCTGTTTCCTGTTGGACTAATTCTAACAATAATAAAAGCAAGTACTGCAGATTTATTTCAGCTTTTAAGGAGAGAAAAGAGTGGGATAGAAGAAAGCCACATTAGTACATCAGCCCCTGGACTACATATGGACTTAGTGTACACATACACTCAGTATGTGAAGCGTGCTCATGTTCTCTTGAAAGCAAAAGGAGTCTGGAGTCCTTGATCTGGTTTTGCCTCAGTTTATCTGTTTGTTAATGGTTGCAATAGATGGAAAGTGTTCTGGACAATAATATAAAACAAAAAATTACTCCAAAGCATGTAAAGAGTTTTAAGATCTCTAGCAGTACTCAGCTTTAATTAAAAAGCTATTTCTATGAAGCCTTAAAGCAGAATTTGGTTTTCCTAGTTTCCTTTTTCACACACTGCTATGTATGTATTTGATGTGGTAGTGGGTTTGACAGAGAATAGGACTGTTTGCAAGTTACTCATGTTTGGATCCCTGTATAGAAACTATCCTTTTTTTAAGCACTAACCTCATCTCTTTTTTTCCCCTCTATTTTTTTTTTTTAAGTAAAACTTCCCTAGCTTTTTTTTTTTTTTTTTTAATTAATCTTCCTTAAACACATGGCAGCACACAATGGTTATAAATGACCTCTAAGTTCTCTGTACACATGAAGGCTTTAAACTAATCTTGTGATTTTTCAAATTTAGTTTCATTTTTCCATAAAAATTCTGATTATTGCAAAATTATTTTAAATTACTATATGTACTGCTCAAACACTCTGTGTGTGCACGTTGGGGCCAAGGACTTGCAGAATTGCATATTCCTCATCTGAACAAGAATACAGAGAGAAAGATGTAGCACGGTATGTTCTTGTCAGAGATCACACACAAACTGCCTAAAACACAGCTTATGATCCTCCCACAATGGGATATTTTTACTATCCCTAATGAAGCTAGGCAGGTGTTTACAGTTATGATGTATGTCCGTCTAAAGTTGGAATCAAGCACAGACACAAAATAGCAATGCTTGACGCACTAGACCATGACATACTGTATGCACTTTAATTAAAATAAACCCTACTCCTGAAAATTTTTTTATGAGGAAATGAGAAACCCTACGTAGATACATTCTGATTTGTAGAAAGCTGCAAACTATTCTAAGAAATGTAAGAAAATAATTTGCAAAATGAACTAAAATTCTCTAAAACACCTTTTTAGCCTTGGTTTGCTCTTTGCCAGGTGATTTTGGGGGAGGAGGAAGGAAGGGAGCTTTCCATCTGTTGAAGTGTTAAGGATTCTAAACACGTTCCTGAGCTAATTTTGACTCTTTAAAGTGTAAGATAAGTTAATATACTCTAAACCAATATATCATGTCAATCAACAGTGCTTTTCTCAATATCAGCCCACTCACTTCCGCCTCCTGCTTGCAGACTCTATAGCTTTCTCTAAAAGTGTTTCCCTTAAGAAATGAAATGTTCAAGTGGTATCAACATTTTGTAGATGTCTCTAATAAAATAAATCTGAGTAATGTGAAGAAACAGAAATAGAGGCTGACATTATTTATCCACTTTGTGATGATGTAGCATTTTACCTAAATAATTGCAAACATTTAGAAATACAGAGTCACATGTGGTCTTTTTCTCAAGTTCTTGAAAAGTGGAAAGGGAAAAACATTATAAAGAAATATTAACTATGTTATAAAATAATACTAAAATTGTTATGTCCCACATGTTCTCTGCATCTATTTCCAGTCTTTTCAAACCAGATATAGAAGTCTCTGAAGTATATTAACGTTTGCCAGATACTATAAATCTGAAATATTTGGAATATTATATCATGATCTTGCCAGAATGCATGAACATATTTACCAAGTCTAGGCCTGCCTAGTCCAATCTGCTTTCCTGTAGGAATTGAAGATCACAGTGCACACAATAATCACCTCTGTGTTGTCCCTTAAGAATCTTAGAGAACCTGGAAGCTGTACCTGGACCATCAGGTTTAGTAGGTAATTCAGGAAACGTAGCCCATAAATTTGCCTAATCCCTTTACATTTATGGTCTCCACAACATCCTGTGTTAATGGGTTCCACGAGTATAAATTGTGCAAAAAGTAATTTCTTCCATTAGCTATAAATTTATTTACAAGCTAAAAATATTTGGTATATCAGTTTGTATATTTGCATATCCCTTTATCTTCTTCTCTTCCTCTTACTGTTTCTCCAAGCCACAAAATTGTAATTTATTATAATTCATATTGTAATCCATATGCAAGATGTTCCATGATCTTGATCAATCAAGGACTTTCCAGTTCTATCAGATCTTTCTCTTAAATTAATCAAATAAACTCGCATTAAGTATTCAAAATTTATATTTACAAAATTACACAACTTCAAAAATAGAATTATCCAGCAACACAAATTAGTTTCCTGATTTTTTCCTGATTCTGCCAGTAACACCTAATATTCTATTTGGTTTTGACCAGTGATGAATATTGGGCTAATTTTTCAGAGAATTATTTGTTACTATTACCAGAACGAATCACCTAAGTCTTTGAAGTGTAGATAATATACTTAGAGATCTAAATTATATGCAGAGTTCTCCAATGCTGTAAGTAAGAAACTTACTCAACCCACCCCCCCACCCTAACAAACAAACACACAAAAAACTAACCAAAACCAAACAAACACACACACACAAAGAAAAACCAAACACAAAACAAAACAACAAAAAACACCAATCAGAAACAAACAAACAAAAACACAATACATAAAAACCTGAGCACTAGCAACCACAGTATTACACCAGAGAACACTTAATTTATTAGCTCAAGTGTCAACTTAAGTATTTAAATAGCTGAAGAGAAAAAACTACTCTCTTCTAAATATTTGTATTCTGACTTCCTCCCTCTCCCTTTGTTATCAAAGAAAAAAGAAAAAACAACCGAACAAAAACCTAACAAGGGGCCCATTTTGCCCCTGAAAACCAAGCAACCCTGATACTAATTTCAATATGAGCCTCTGATGCATCAACACCTTGGGGAAACGTCTAACTTTCAGGATGAGTCACACCACTGTGACTCAGAATAAATAGTAATTTTCATGTGCAAAAAAAAAATTAAGATAGAATTAAGATAGTCTTCAAGATTTGTACTTGGTTAGCATCCCATTTTGATAGGTATTGCCTATCGTTTTACCAGTAGAATGAACAGCTGCCTTGGTAATATGGCCATGGGATAAAACTCATGAGATCTGTGAATTCTTGAAACAGTAGAGATTTATCTTATCAGAATAAACCCAATGGTCAACCAAGAAAGTAATGCAGAGTCTTTCTTATTTTAAACAAAATAAAACAGTACCCTAAAATCATTGAAAATAATCATAGACGTTGGCCCTATTCTTTTCACTAAACATATGCCTCTAAAATGTCACAGACATCCAGGGATTTGGAGGTTTTCATGTTCTTCACAGTCATCCTGGAGTGACAAAGGAAGCCAAGGTGACCCTTGTCTGTATCAGATGTCAAGGGTGGGCCAGATATCTTTGCAAACAGTCATCAGGCCAGACTCCATTGGTTTCAGCCTTCTAATGCAGGGAGGCAAACCAAGCATTCAGTAAACTCAGCATATGGAAGAGATGTAACAAGCAAATGATGCAACCTGTTACAATACTGCTTATAGAATGGTTGCATTTTTGTGCTAACCCATAACACTTCACTGAGAACTCCCATATGTAGTTAACCAAAAATCCTTACCCTTTTGTACAATAGTTTCTTAATTTGTCTCATCTACAGCTAGAATAGTACTGTCATTTTTTATATAATATATATTAAGATCAGCAAGATGTGAACTGAGGTCAAGAAAGGAGAAAGTTCAGCCTGCCAATTATATCTAACAGTCTATGTGTTTGTTGGCTGTTTGAATATATTAAAATTATTTTGAATATATATGCATCTCCTACATGTGCTTCTATATTTCTATCACCTACTGTAAATGTCATGTTGATTGGTAAATTCAGATCTATTTTGAGGAAGGCTTTGCTTCACAGCCATTCTTAGCTGCACAATACAGATATTTTTCTGACTAAAAGCAATTCTGATCATACACATTCATAAATTTTCTCCTTATCATTGAGTTATGTGTTTCTCTTGTTAATATTTAAAGAAGCTTTCACACAACCATTTGGAGCAAACAAACAAACAAAAAACCAAACAACCCTCAACCATTTAAATAAAGCCTGGTAAAAATAACTTCAAGTACTTTGTATTAGGAAAACACTAATATCCTGATTCTCTTTCTGTCACATACACATAAAGTAAGTCTCTTAAAGCAACGCCACACAGGGAAAAAAAATTTTTGAAAGGCTAGCAAGGACAGAAAATATATAATCAGAAAATTAATGTTTAAAGAATTCTAGTCATAGTTTTCCCTGTCTAATTTTAAATTCAAACACTGAAGTTACAAAAGTAACTTTTGTTCATAATGACATGCTGCAAGAACTCTAGAAATTATTCCCCAAACCCTGGAATACATCACCTTTGTAAAACTGACTGCATACTGGAAAGTACACTGTAAACTGTTCTATTTATAGAATAAAAAGAAACAAAATATAAAAATAATAGAAATAAAAACTTAAGTTACATACAATGCACCTTATGTTTATAAATGGAGTTTACAACTTCAAGAACTTCATCATGAACAGTATCTGTAAGCTTATAGAATTAATATATTCTCAAAAACAGTAAATTATTGATTCAGAGCCTTATTTTCCTCTTATTTATTTCAAATTATATCTCAGAAAGTTCCACAGAAATTAATAAAAGGCCGATCATGGAAAGCAAAAATCTGGCCTACTACATAACAGAAAAAGAATGCACAAACACAAGATCCCTCTAAAGTAAGAAAGCTGTCAAAAAACCCAAAGCTGAAGTGTAACTTCAAACACAAATGTCCTAAAAATCCATTGGTGATTTGAATGCCCCTAACACTAAAGGCAAAACCTGACTTGGACATTCACTCTCTCTCTCAGTCCAGTTAGTCTGTGGGGGTTTTCAGTCAAAATTTTGTTGCTCAGTTTTGTCTTTCAACCTGGACATTCACTAATTTTGTTTCTATTTGTCCATTCTTTTTAAATTAATAAAAATACTCCAAAGAACTTATAATTTCAAAAAAGCTTAACATTTTTATTATTTTTCATTAAAATAAAATAAATATTTTTAATTGCCTTGATTTCACAGGGTGACAAATTATTATAATGACTACTGACACGATGTGCACTGTAGAGCTTATTCTACCTATTCAATAATAACCACACCTTTGAGGAGAATGCCATGCATATGTGAAACCTCTTATTTCTGACAGCTATTCTGTCTCTAATAAACCTGCTGGTGGTTATATGATTCTATGTATCATTGATCATATTTCTTCTTTACAGTTTTCTTATTATGTACTGTGTAGCTTCATGACATTTTTACCTATCCATCATTTTACTCGAGTAATTTGTTTTACTTGCAGTTTTAATGAAGGAAGAAACATACTTTAGGATGCTTGCTTAAAACATGGATTTGTTTAGCTTTTTGAGAAACAGCACCTATTGGCCAAAACTACATCTCTGTGCACTTTGAAATAAATAAAAATTAAACAAGCAAACAAATAAATAAAAATCTGGTCAAGGCAAGGCAAAACTAACATACTCTGACTCACAAACAGAGTCAAACCACCTTTGAAAAGTACAGCATCTCATATTAAGAGTCCTAAAAAGCACATATAATACTCATGGACAAATAGTTTTGAAAAAGATGGTATTCACCCAAATCTGCTGTGTCTTCACTGTCAGGACAAGGCTCGCTAGATGGCACTGCTACACACAGAGACAGTGTGGAGGCTGGCTTCCCTCGGTGTACAAACGAGTTTACAGTTTTGGAGGACAGAAAAGCTGCCCTTTTGCAGTTGACCGTTGGCATTTGTTTTTCTGGTATGCCTTCTGATCTAAAAGTACTTAAAGGAGTTAATAGGCAAGGCAGATATGCTATACAGTTTAGGTAAAATATTTGAGTACAGACATTACCTGAATATTGTAAATGGGACAAGTGGCATCTAGAATATACCAAACATTATTTTTAATTCAAGTGTAAGAGTCTGATATCTGTTACTATCCATACTATTACTTTGCAAATTTTTAATGACATATTTTTTAAATTTACTTAATGTCATCTAAGTTAATATCCACAGATTACTTTTGAGACCCTAACTTAGAGGTCTAGGTAATTCCAAAGAGTGTCAAGAAATCAGGAATTCAAGCTAAGCAGTTACAATCTTTGGGACAGTCCAATAGGTTTTCATATAGCAAAGCTGTGTGGCCTGATTTTCATTTGCATACAAAAGGTGCCTCAGGCAGTCAGCCTCCTTTCCCATGAGACAGTGCAGAGGACAGAAAATGGAGCACATGATATTTACAATTCCTTGCAACATTGCTTTAGACTGACATAAACATATAGATGCAAGCAAGTTTTAAAGGTGCAGACCCATAACATTATGAAAGCAGACAAAAATGATTCTAGCATTCCTGGATATGAATAGAAGCTGGATAAAGCATCAAAAAATGAACTTGTCTACATAAAGGAGCATCAAATCACTGTCTGCAGTGCTAGGGGGGGGGGAGGGGGGAGAGTATTCTGGCAGCAAGAGCAATTATAAGAAAAAAGGTAATGCAATTTAAAGCCAATGTATTAGCTGGTACCAAGTACAGACCATTGCCAAGAATAACAAATCTAGAAATAATGAATAAGCTGCTTAAGTTATTTATATGCAACTAAATAGTTTGGGTAAAGAGGAATAGGCTTTGATTCTACTCTGTTTTACTTTGTTTAAATAGAGATATCTGTCTATTGGTTCTGTTATTATAAAACATAAGCAGCTCGAACAGACGAGAGACCCTTTCTTAGCAGAAACTCTAGTCTCCACGATTACATTAAACCCTGGGGAACTCAAACATGTTGATGGAGGACAAGCAGGTCTCTGGTTTGAGTACACTGCACACTGCATAATTCTGCCCTCTGTTTGCATAGCAAAGCCCCTCAAAATAACCATTTATATACATCTGACTATGTACATTTTTAATGTATTGACCAGCCTTGCAAAGGTTCACACTTTGAGAGCAAGACTAACACACCCAGTATCAGCCTCATACCATCTCTGTACCTCACATAAAATTAGATATTTTGGTATAAAGAGACATCTACTTGGTCACGTGCCTGATCATGTCACCACAGCAAAAACTTCATGCTTACTATCTCTTCCCTTGTTGCTAGCTGTCAAGAACAGTAACATTCTCTTAGGATTATGGTAGAAATGGAAAGCATTTTCTCACAAGTGATAAAGAAAGAAGATAACAAACCTTCTTTGACTATTACAAATAAAAAGGTGTTTCAAAGCTTAGGTAGATGTTCTTAAAAAAAAAGAAGAAAGCAACCCAAAATTTAAGGATTATATTCACACTTTGAAGTTACTGAGAAATTCCTAAACTGATTCGCATCAGTTGTTTTCTAACTTCAACTCAAAGTCAACTGGACTTTCTGACTTTGTAGAACACCAAGAAAAAAAATGTTAGAAACTTTTAACTCAATTAAAATTGATGATTTGGCAGAAGTGCTGAACACCTCTAGTATAAAAAAAGCCAAAGAAATTTCAAGACATGTATGACAGGAAAAAAATATCATTTTGACATTGAAGTCTTGTCAGTGCTACTCTAAAATATTATTCTGTGTAATTAAATGTAATTTTTTTTTAACACCCTATACCTATGCTCCAGATAATTTTAGCTTTTTTAGCTTTTCTTTCAGATAACCCCATTTTTAAAACAGATAGCCCCAAGCTGCTGATTCAATCACAATCACAACCCAATCATTCTCTTATCAAAATGGACACCTGGTGTTCCCTTATAAACAGATCCAGAAGCCTCGCCACAGTTAACGCTTTCTATTTGTGGATGACTGCTAATACCGCACACACAAAGGGAAAAAAAAAAAAAGAAAAAAAGAAAAAAAAAAGAAAGATACAGAGGTATAAAAATAAAACAAAACAAAAAAAACCCCACCTTAAATTAATGAACTCTGCTGCTCCTCCTCCAACAGCAACCCACTGAACATGCAAACCAGATCAGCTGATCTTTCCTTGGGGAAAGGAAGATAATGGCTATAGGAAAAGAATGCAATGTAAGTCCTGATATAACCCGAACAATAATTCTACTGCACAGTCTATAACAATGACAGCTAGCAACACAAATATAACTTCATACATGCTTGTGAACTTTGACAAGTACATGGAATTGCTATTATGTGGATTCCTTCAAGAATAAAATAAGAGAATCTAGGCTCTACAAATGAGCACTTTGGTTAATGTTTTCTCCTTTCCATAGGAGGGGCCAGTGAATGTTAAGATCATTAGAGGACATTCAGGTTCAGAAGCTAGATATAAAAAAGCTCTTTTATTGTACAGCATGGCATTCCAATACAACTTTGTAAAATGGAAATATATAAACAAAATATATATAAACTTTCTTTTAGAAAGTCCCAGATGCTCACAAACAGCTTTGCTCCAAAGGCAAAATTTAAGTCAGCACCTTGAAAGAAGAAGTTATGAAGAAAAAAATGCATAAAAGTTCAGCTGAGTAAGAAATTTTTCAAACTATTTTACATTATTGTGCCTAACTGCCTCTTTATTAGAGCACTCTGTAAGAAATAAACATGCAAGGAGACAAATCCACAAGGAAAGTTGATAGACCTTGATTTATTAGAATTAGGAACATAATAAAATATCTACAAAGTTGTCAAATTCTGCTGATTAAAAGTAATGCTATGCTTAATAAGAGACAGTGTGGGATTTTTTCTACCTTGCTTTAAAATTAAGATAATTTTCCAGTACAGATAGTGTTTTTGATCAGTCAGAACACAACACATTGTTTCAAATATTGCAGCAGCCTATTCTTTTATCACCCATTTTTTAACAGAGGCAACATTACACTGTATGTGCACATATGCAAGGAAATCTCTTGTTCTTCTCAAACTTTGTTAACTTTCAGAAGCTTCTTTCCCTTAGCAAAGTTATTTAAAACTTACACCAGCATAAGATAGAAAAATGGGACAAACAGACATAGTTTGCCTAAAATTGACAAAACAAAGAGAAGAATGAAGTCTGTCACCTTCAGCTGGCACAAACTGATTTATGTTACTGTCGGTGAAATCAGAACCAGGTTTACCAGAGTTATTTTTAATGCTTGTAAAAAAAACCCCTAAAACCTCAAAATACATCATTCTAACTAGGTGTGAATAAATTAATAGTTCAAGAAGTAAGTAAATTAAGATCTTCCTTAATAAATGGAGCCTTGTGTACACACTACAAAGCAATTATTCTGAAAGGCTACCTATGCAGCTTCCTGGGCAGGTGACTCTGGCCCTTTTTACATCCTTGGGGCATATCAGCCACTAATTTGTTGACAATTCATTCTTTGTTTCTCTCCTGATTTGTTGCTGTAAATACAGCATATGACAAAAAGATGTATTTATTGGAATTCCTTGTTAAGAGGGTGTATCTGGAGTATTGTGTCCAGTTCTGGCATTCCCAGTTCAAGAGAGACAGAGAAATAGTAGAGAAAGTCCAATGGAGGCTACAGAGATGATTAAGGGACTGGAACATCTCTCTGATGAGGAAAGGCTGAGAGACCTGTTTAGTCTGAAGAAGAGAAGACAGAGAGGGGATGTTATTAATGTTTACAAATATCTGAAGAGTAAGTGTCAAGTAGAAGGGGACAGTCTCTTTTCAGTGGTGCCCTGTGATAGGATAAGGGGGAATGGTCACAAACTGGAACATGGGAAGTTCCACCTCAACATAAGAAAAAATTTCTTGTGAGGGTGATGGAGCCTGGAACAGGCTGCCCAGAGAGGTTGTGGAATCTCCTTCTCTAGAGATTCAAAACCTGCCTGGATATGTTGCCGTGTGGCTTGCCCTGTGTGATCCTTCTCTGGAAGGGGGGTTGGACTCAATCTCCAGATGTCCCTCCCAACCCCTACCATTCTGTGATTTTATGTCACTTCAAAGTGAGGGGAACTAGCGAGAAGAACCTTTGCCTTTAGATAGCATACTTAAAGGAGAGCATGCACCAAAATAGATATATAAATTCCCATGCATGTTAATTCTGTAGCTCTTGTAACAACTTTGATTTGGTTCATTAAATAAATAAATAATTTAAGAAATAGAAAGCATCAGAAATTTAAGAAGAAAAATAAGAGATACAAGGAAAAGTCAAAAGTGGATAAGAGTAAAAAATGAAGACAAATCTGTTAATTAATTACCATATCCTGGAGAGTATTCAGAAGGGAAACTATTTCAGCTGTTCAAAGATGACAGATTCTGATCACAAAATGAAATGCAAATACAACTGAATGACCAATTGTCTCTATTTTAGGGGTGTGCTAAAGAAGGACTTCAGAAAGGCAACATAGGCAGCTGGTAAAAATGGTCATAACATTCTTCACATCAACTAAAATGTAATATTTTTTCTATATTAATAACCTCATCAATTGCTACAATTTAGTGCTCTTCTACATTTGAAGTGGGCCAGCTACATTAACATTTTGCCCCTAACAGGCCAATGTCAGTTGGAGAAAAAGAGTTGCTTCAATGCAAAATCCGTTGGTATTACCTTTGTACATACTTCCTCAAATTCAGGAAGATGAGAAATCAGAAAGAATAAATAAAATCAGTCCTCACCAATCACCATCAATCCTGACTTCTGCTCCTCTACACAAAGTGAGCAATGTTTCGCAGTGACCATGGCAAAAATCTGGAGTAGCTCTATTAAAGACACTAGAAGTTGCAGAATAATGGTCAGCAAGTCAATGAACTTTCTAACCTTTACCCATTTTGAAAATGAAAATTTCTGCTGACTGATCCTCAAGACAAACTTTTTTGAAAGCAGCAGAGTAGTATAGTATAAAGCCAATACAACGGGAAGCACAGCATGGTTTACATTTTTGTTAATTAGCTATTTGCATACAAAAGTATGGTCAGTAGGCTTGTAGAATCCATCACTGCTACATATCGAACATGTAATGAGGAAAAAGAGAGGGTACTGTTGGCTTCACACACAAACAGAATTGGCTTTATATCTCTCCTCCCTTTGACCTTTGTAGCAATACAAGCACACTAATGACATTAAAATCCCTCACCCTCAACTGACAGAGGAAACATTTACAAATAACAAATCTTAATAGATCACAAACCAGTCAAAGAGCTACTGAGATACCAACTCCATCAATGTGGATTTTCTAAATCACATTAAATAAACAATACTTGAAATTTAATAGTTTTTCAGTAGCTTCATTGCCACAAATGGTAGGTGTATAAATACATGATGCCATGATGCATTTGTGAACGGTTTATTCTGCAAAAATAAAAAAATAAACAGCATTAACTTTTTTAAATTGTGATTTTGTTATGCACGCTTAGTTCAAGATTTGTGTACTTCCTATTTGGTGAACCATATGAAAGATGATAAGCATGAACCTGACAACACCTGCCTTTTATAAAACAGCTTAAAGAGGCTAAAAATACTCATGCAGCATGCATTCATACCTTGTATTCCAATTTGTGCATTCATTTGCCAGAGTAAAGCCCTATCCACGACAATTAAATTTATATTTAATACACTTAAAGCAGGAACAATTTATTAAAATATTTTTCATTGTTTTGGGGATTCTAATGTCCAAGATTTCCACTAATATAATTTGTGCTTAAGAAATCAATGAATCACGATTTTCTACACCTCACAAAATCCAGCCATTTTTCATTTTTTATGGAAACAGTGAAACCTGAGAAAGCAGGGGGTGTGTCTAGTATATAGTATACAAAGCAAATATGCACTAGTGTGCATGTGAAATTTCTTAACACCTCCCCCCACATTTTTCCTAAAATGCTCAGGTTTCTGTAGTCAAAATCATTGTAAAAAAAAAAAACAAACACCCAAAAGCAAACAAAACCAAAAACTAAAAAACTAAACCACTATACATAAAGAAAAATTACAAAAAAAGAAGAGAGAGAGAGAGATCTGGTCTGAAGTTATCCAGACATGGGCTGTAATCCAAATAAAATATCCAAAATAACTACTTAAAACTAAACTGCTTATATATACAAACATCAAACATGCCCCAGAACTTTTTATTCTCATATATTTACAGAAGTAATAAGCCCAGTTTCCTATCAGTGTGATCAAGGGAAACATGACTTACATAATCTTACAGTAGATATGCAGGTTAATGTTAGCCATCTAAGAGATACCAGGGTGAGGAATATTTCCACATGTGGATTTATGAAGAATATACTTGGGAACATTGAACTGAAAAAAAAATTAAAATAAAAATCTATGAATAGTTAATGGGTCACTGATCCACTTGTACCTAAGCTTTTATGAGAGTAACTTAAGAGAAAAATGAAAGAAAATAACAAGCAACAAACTAAGCGACTGTAGACTGATACTGATTCCTGACTTGTGAGAGTAGCAGTACTGTGTTTGCCTTAAAAATATTATTAGGAGGGAGAATACTAGCAACCTGAGATAAATAGGAGAATATGGGAAACAAAGGGGACATAATGAAGTTAAATACCTAATGGAAAAGTACTGAAACATATGAATATTCATCAAACATATGAAAATGTAAGCCAAGATCTGAAGAAGATGTGTATATCTTTAATGGATGAGGAAATCTGCAAGCAAGAGCAAACAAGTGGCTAGACACTGGCATATTCCAGGCAGAGGAAGATAAGTTGATTTCAAAAAGAATTTCATTTGGGAATTGGTAAAGGAAGCGGTAGCCCTCATGAACAAAACCAGAAAACCTCAGTATAGAGCTTTCCTGCAACTTCAAGTGAAATATCTGATTCTAGTCTGAGCATGTAATTTTCACATGTCAAGAGAAATACTACAGGCAAAATAGAGGGAAGAGAAAAGAGAGGGTTATTCTCTGTACTACTGCAATAAACTGAAATTTTGTAATAGTTTCCAAATGAAAAGATGGATGCCAGTAATGATATACACCTTAATTAGAGATGCTGCCATCAACTACTGTTTAGAAAGATTCTCAGAGATGTAGAATACCATTGATGTTTAAGAGATACTACATAGGAACACACTACAACACCCTATGGAGGGAAGTCATAAATGAAAAAAAAATGGAATAAAACTTGGTGTCCACCACCTGGTTTTATGGGTTCCTTTTTGTAATTCAGCTACTGTGTTATAGTGAACTGATTCACTTGAGCATAACTATACAATCTGCAATCTCATGAAGGTTTTTAATCTCTTATTTTTAGCATCAAAGACTTTGACTCAACATTAGCAGAAAAGCTTTAAAATACTTATCCTTCATCCCAAAAGTATTTACAGCTCCAGAGTTATACCTTATTTAGCCCACCATATTGATATTAATTTTCAGTGCTGCAAGTTGGATTGTCAGTGTACATTAACTCCTGATCTATAAAGGGAATGCGGAGATCTCACTGGAAGTATTAGTCACTGTGCCCAGGGAATGCGGGGTGTTTGTGTTTGTGTTCTTGGCTCAAATGTCTGAGCTAGACATGCCTCGATTCTTAATGAAACACACACACCATCAGATTCATTATCCAGAAACACTTCAGGATTGGAAACTTTCTCCAACTTATTTAGCAATTACTAACCTCGATGATACATTAAGTCCTTCTGAGGGACAAGAGGTCAGACCATTCTAACACACACAATTCACATATACACAAGTAACCAGTTTCTCCCTTTTTCTCTCTTCCCCCCCTTAAGGAAGCTCTTTAGATATTTTTGCTTTTGATAGCTAAGAAGGTATTTTAGCCCAAGTTTTGCACTGTCCCTAAGCTGACTGATAACCTGACATCTCATTCAGAAATCAGTCTCGGATTATTTTTTTTTAGGTTCATGATTACAACATATCACAACAAGGCAATTTCTTGGTCTTACTGCTAGTTCCCTGGCTACTTTAGTGGGCATTTCTACCAATCCTACTTCTATGTAGTACTTATTGCCTGAACTACTCCCTTTCATATGGTCTCACCTGTCTATTATAAGACAATCATCAGAGCTACAGTTTCCCCTTTTTATCCCGTATTGTTCCATTTACAGCCAAACCACACTAAAGATCTTTGTTTTACAGTGAAATCTTTTACTTTTCTTGGGAATTCTTTCCCCAGAATACATTTCGTCATAAATTCTGTAGCTCTAACTACAATGGTGTCCTTTTCTTGTGTCCCTAGCCCGTTTTTTCTTGTTTTGTTGAAGCAGTCAAGTACCACCTCCTCTACTTCCAAAAAGAGGTTTTGCCAAGATGGAAGAAAAAGGTAAAGCTGGTGTATTTTGTGTTGCTCTAGCAAGACCACTACCACAGTTAGCTTGTCACTAACCTTTTAAGAAAAGAGCAGCATTTGTACATATTTGCTGATATTTATAATACACTATTAATTACATAAGAAGTTGCCATAGACTTACACATGATCATAATGAAAAACAGAAATAAAAAGGAAACACGGTGTAATTAAAGGCAAAGGAAAGATAGAAAATCAGATACAGTTTCCATGGAAATAAAAAGCTATGAAACCTTTTCTTTAGTGTCTTCAAACAATTCTCTCTAGACACCTGAAGCAGAACTTCAGTTACTATACAATTAAAACATCTATGCCAAATTTTACCCCCTCAAAATACAATGTTATGTCATTCAGACTTTCTGACCATGGAATTTAAGACAGCTCCTCAAATGAAAAGCACCTACACATTCTATAAGCTCTTCAACATTAAGATGTTTTGGAAATGATCTGGGGGAAAAAACAAATAAACAAACAAACAAACAAACAAAAAACCAAACAAAAAACAAACAAAAAAAAAAAAAAAAAAAAAAACTTTTCCGAAGAAAGAAAATTTAAAGTTGACTTAAATGTCCTAGCAAAAGTATGTTGCAATGTTGCAAAACGGCACAAAACTCCAGGCATCCACTACTGGTTAAAAAAGGAGATGCATAACAGACCAGGAAAAATGACCCTCAAAAAATGAGCTGTTATATGAACATTCTGTCTCAATCATCATCCTGTTTGATGATGTCGTCTACATCTGTTGCTGGTTGAACATACACTTGGTTGGAATGTAAGAAAGCCCCAGGTACTGTTAGAAGATCCCTTGTGTTTCATTACCTCATTTGATATGGTGGAGGCTTTATCCATCTCCATGCTTTCCAGGTGCTGGGAAAAAGTTATATAATAGTCTTAGAAAACCACAAGCACATCCTAAATTATTAAACCTCACATTAATCATACTATGTCAACATACACAGAAAAACATTTCCCTTTCATTCAGTCTGGAGTACATTATGTATCATTTCTAGAAATTTCTGTTGATGTCATAACAGTGTATATGAGAAATTCTGTGATAGGTTCTTAACAAAGTCACAATGATGTCTCTAGTTCTATGCCAACATATTGCCTATACATTTGTCTGTGTTTTGGATTGGGGAAACTAGACAAGATATCTGGTCAGTGGCACTTACATAAAAACTATACACAACCTTATAAGTCTTCAGAGAAGAATCCATATAATATATTTTTATTTGAAAAGAAAATGCATTTGCATAAAACAAGATCTGTGTCAACCTACTTACTCTCTAGACTGTGAAGCATAATGAGACAGATCTACAAATTCTTGAACCAAGATAAAAAATTGACAATTTGCCATTTATGTAAGACCTGTAAAAAACTGGAACATGAAGTATACATTAAGGGACAGCTGGCTGGACTATTCAAGATTTCGAAACAACAACGTAGAGGGAAAGGTGCAGACATACAATATATAGAAATACATTTGGAACTGTATCCTGATGGTTGTGTTACATATAACCAAGGTAGGAATAAGGGATACATAATTTACATTCTCATGCACATCTCATGACATAATTTCATATTTATTAAATTGAAGGCTCATGGGAGACACTTTTCTGATTTAAATAGAATTAACCTTTACGCTCTTTTTTTAAGAACAAACGAGTGAACAAAATGAAAAGCAGTGTGGGCTCTGTGTATGTTTCTCACTTGTCAACAGGTTGAAAATAAGAGGACCTTGGATATCCTAGGATCAACAGCCTGACAGATAAACCAGAAGTATACATTAATTGGCATTTACTTTTCTTTTTTTTTTTTTTTTTCATAAAGAACAGAATTATTGTTTCCATCTATCTAAAGCGTATGGTAGGAGGGAATCCATTATTACAAGAATGGCTGTTCAAGTGATGCTGTGAGATCTCCAAAGTAGGGAAATCCTCAATTTAAGAAGCACTGTGTTTAACTTATTTTGCATAACAAACTTTTGCATATATGGATTTGTTAACAGTTACAGAATAAACTTCAAAATACATCATGTTTTTTTGTTTTTAACACACAAGCACTTTGTGCTTGTATCTTTTCCAAGAATGTAACCTGTAAGTTACTAGCTATTTTCATCAACTACCACTGCAGAAATTAGTTTGTGCCTCAAGTGAGGAGAGAATGAGAACAGATAAGAATAAAAGGTACAGATAGACAATCCCTCACAGCAAACAATTTTGAACAAATGAGCAGATTTGACAAGAATGTTAATTTTAAGTACAGCTGCAACTCTTCTTGAAGGCTAGAGGAACAACAGAGACCAGCAGTGAAGAATTAACTGGAAAATTATTAGTTTGTACTAAAGGACATACACAGAGTGCTGTCATCTTTGGCGTGTTTAAAATTTCTGTGAGGGTTTTTTTTTAATGACAAGTGGCAGAAGATAATTTTGTAAAACCTCTATTAGAGACTGCTGCTTTTGAAAAGCTTATGGATTTCAGTATTTTAAAAGAAAATAGAGATCAGAGACATAAGTCTGTAAAAAAGACATTTATGAGATCCAGAAAGAACAACATGACATCTGGAGGGGCTAAAACAAATATGTAAAAAGAAAGTATAATAATGATAGTTAGGGGAACTGGCATTATCAGATTTTTTCTCCTCATATTTTATGTTTTATCTGAATTTGGAATAGTCCTCTGAAAACAAGTCATGCACAGTAGTGTGCTATTATAAAACTCCTTTTGGAAGCAAAAATTGCATGTTACATTTTTTGAATAATGCAGTCCCTAAATTTCTGTAGTGGTAAGCAATTACCAAAGCACTCAGCTGATTCTGCTGAAGTAGTCACTGGGGCAAAACATCTGTGAAAATATAGTAATTGTCAGAGTCCCATAGTATATGCTTTTAATTGTACACTTTACTCCAGAAGTATGTAGTATATGCTTCCAGAAGATCAGGAGAGGCCTGCAAATATACTTCCAGGACCTTAAGTAAAGCGGAGGTTGTCTTACAAAAACACGGAAAGAAGGATTGACATATACATGGAAATATATCTGGTTTTATTATATACAGAAACCTGGAAATATGTAGTACTTTGACTACAGCTGTATTTTTCTGTTGGTTAGGCTACTATTAAAGATAAACATTGCAAACACTTTGAAAGAAAGTGGAAAATTTTTGAAGTAAAGGTTTCTGGAGAGATGAAAGGCATAGCCAAGAGAGAGGGATGGATTAAATCTGTATTATATCGCTCTGAAATGAACACTGAATACAGAAAGGAAAAGGGACTGCTGAAAGCTCAGGAGTTCTCTAACTTAATGTTATTTCCAGACATTTTGGATGGTTAGTATAAATGTGTGTATTAAATGTGTGTAATAAAAAAGATACACCATTTTGAATTATTACTCTTTCCTTCCCTGTACTATTACTAAAGATTGCCTACAAAAAGGATGTAATTTCAACCATAAATGTGTGATAGCACACACTAAATGGGACAACAAAGCATTAAGAGAATGAGAAGTGGGAAAAAAAAATTAATCATGGGTAAACAAGACATGTTGAATAATATGACTGTTAGGATCTCACTGATCATGGATAAAAAAGAAGAACAATTAAAGAGTAGTATAATTATTTCCCATTACTGAGAGTTTATGGACATGGACATGGATCTTCAGTAATGTTTGTTAGGTATTGTTCTCCGATAATTTCATTATTATATACTATAGTAACAAAACCCAACATTTATTTTTAACAGTGTCTTTAAGCAGAATGATCTCAAGTCTTAAAGCACAATTGCTGCTAAATGGGTATGCATCTGCACCATCCATTCTTCTGTATGTGGTCTTTAGTATTTTTATTGGTGTCTGGTGGGGGGCAGGAAACAACAACAAAATTGAGAGTGATAAATCTCAAAGTTGAAACAAAGCTTTGGGAAACAGTTATTAAAGAGAACCAATGAAGAGAAATCTCAGAGCCTAATCAGGTTCAAGGAAAAAAAGAAAAGCTTTGATACAGCTGGAGAATTTAAATTGAGTAATTATCAGCAGATGCAACAGCTGAAAAAGTTTTGGGTAATTGCTCATTAATATCATCAACTATGACATACAACTGCGATCAAAAGTGCAAGTAAGAGCCAAAGATGCCTAAAGTAGAACTCTGAGTAAGAGGGGAAAGGTAATATCAGATGACAACTATAGGAATACAAGAAAAAAAGATCATGTCCTGCCTTAGCATTCCAATAAAAGAAAGCTCCTCAGGAATGCGAAGAGGTTTGAAGAGCCACAAGAGTGATTAGAAGATTTTTATATTTTCACCCACTGCAGATGCTATAGTACATTCCTATCAATTATATTTGCCCTCCAATAGCATTTCGGTGTTACTCTATCTCAGAAATGCCATCTGATGTATATATACCTATATACACATACATTTTACACCAAGGATCAAAAGAAACAAAAAAAGCTTCTGTTTTCACAGAAAACACTTAATCTTTTTTTCTAAATGTAAGCTTAACTCAATAAAATATTTTCTCTATGTCTCTCAAATCACTCATTGCAAGATTTTATGAAAGCTGCAAACAAATTCAATAACGGTGCTTTATGAAATAATAAAGCCCAACAAAGTGCACTTCCATATTAAGCAAAAATAATACAATAACTGCATCTAACTTGAATACACATGAACTTCAGGGTGCTTACTTGGCATCTTCAAAAGGAAAGGAAAGGAAAATAAATCCTTTTTCTTAAACCATGAAGAGCTGAAATGCATGCTCACCATGGGAAAAAAAAAAAAAAAAAAAGATCACTTATTCACAACTGCATTCATCTTGCCAAGATGATGCATCTTCTGTGATATGAGCAACTCCCACAAAGGCAGGATTTGCAAAACTTCATTCACCTCTCTCATCTGGACTTCTTCCTTGTGCAGTGCAAGAACAGTCTTTCTACTCACTGTACAAATAGTACAACTTAGCATGAAGGTTTCTCATTCAGCCTAGAAATCATTGTTCAGGAGTGAAAGAGATTTTTCCTTCAAAAACAAACAAATAACAAAACAAAACCAAACAAACTCTCATAAAAAAAGAAAACCACACACACAAAAACCCCAACAACAAAAAACCTATCATCTCCATTTCACATTGGTTTGTACAGCACAGCTCAAAGTCATGTAGACCCTTAGATAACTAACCAAGGCCTCCTAACTTTCCTTGCTCTAGGAACACACTTTAATGTAGATCCACATATATTGCTAGATGAAACAAGTGTCCACTTAATGCCAAAGTCCATCAAAGCTGTCTCAAATGTTCATGATTATGTAGGGAAACAAAACAAAGAAAACAGCGATCTTTAAAAATACTGTTAGAACTCTGTTTGCAAATCCCATATGCACAAGTTTCAGTGTATTTATTTTGTATTTATTAGTGTATTTATATTGCTTACACTACTTTTGGGAGACTTTCCACCTTTAGAATGCAGAAACTGTGCCAAACTCATCACTTTACTTAGCCTGAAATCCTATTTTAAAATAAGGATTAGCAATAATTCAGCACTAATAAAAGTCTTATTATAATAACCTTATTTGTATAATACATATTAAAGGACCATAGAACAGATCCGAATTCAATTCAAAGTATCACTGCATAGATAGTTGACTAAGCTGGAGTCCAGCAATGCAACACAAAGTCATCAAAAAGCAGAATTTTTATCACATTTACAAACAGGGAACTGTTTCAGAAACAACAGTAACAGAAAACTATTGGTGTTGTCTAGATTAAGCCACCAAGAACCCTTCTGAATGAAAGAGCCATAGAAGCCTGTACACATCAGCAGAATCAGAAAAATTTAGAATATATTTTCTCCACCTAAATCTATGTATTGCTAAACCAATTCCGAGTAGGAAGTAGGAAAACACTCACATGAGAAATTACAAGTAGATACTACAACTCCTGTAGTTCCTGAATTAATCATACTAAGTTATACTTAGTATGGTATTGTTTTTGTTCCTTTGCAGTTAATTCCAGAACATAATTTGTACTGTTCTTAAAGAATAAAGTGATCTATAAAGAGCAAACTTACAGTGAAAAAGATGCCTCTAGCATAGCAAATTTACATTTTCTGATAAAAACAATAAATTTCCTTAAAGGAGATAATGAATTGTTTGCTATGGAAAAGATCCCAATGAACAAGAAAAACAGCCTTTTGCACATATTCGTCTCTTAAACAGATAAAAGCAAAGCAAAAAAAAAATCTTAGTTGAGGAATTCAGATAGAACATGCAAGAAAAATGTTTGTAAGAGCACTAAGTTATTAAGCACTAAGATAAATTACTCAATAGATCTGGTGGCTGTGTGCAGTCCAGATGTACCTGATAAAAGGAGCAAATCAGCCTGCAAAACAAGGAAAAAGGTAAACAAGAGGATTCAATAGGAGGGGGGAAAAAAAGTCCTCAAATATGCTAATTATATATTTGCTATGCAGACTTTTGTTAATTCTCTAGAGTGATGCACTCATCAACTTTGACATTTTGCAATAGACACCTATATATTCATAATGGATATTTGTGGCTTGAGATACTTGAATATTTCTTACATTTCAGGATTTAGGTTGAGGATTATTTTTTAACTTTTTATTCATAAGCAAATCCTAGCCTTCCCCATGGGCACAAACCACACAAACCTCTCACATAATGTCAAATTATTGCTTACAACATCATCTATTCAGTAAAAAAGTTAATTTAAACACAGCATTTTTAAGCAAATAGTAATAAACCATCAATTTTCAGCCAATGCAGTTCTAGACAGAGTGACCACATCAGTAAAAAGACCTTTCTTTGATTTGGACAAGGACTGAGCTAAAACCACAGTTTTCAACACCCTTAAGTATTCAGGTAGTCATGAACAAATGAGACCTTTGCAAACTAAAGTACCTGTATATTATTTCTTAAGGGAGAAAAACATGTACATGTGCTATTTTACAGATGCACATGCAAACACCACAAAAGATGACAACAAAATTTGAGAGTCCATGTAAAGAAATTTCACTATGGTCATGCTGAATGTTATGTCAATCCATCTGATAGCACATGAAGAGAATTTTAAATGAAGAAATGTCACATACTGTCTGTTGCAGAGACAATGCTGCTCGTTAAAATTTTGCCAGGTGAATGATGCTTTCAACATGTAAGGAAATTAAATGAGTTTTTACATGCAGACAATTCAGAAGGATATTTTAAGAGTCACATGAATATTTGGGAGGTGGGGAAAATTACTATGATTTATATTTAATTTCCCTATATTAATAATTAATTGCCATATCACATTGAAAATCTCATGGTAAAAATACTAATCCTTTTACCTCAAACTTCAGTCCAGCAGTTATTATGTATTCAAAAAAATAAGTAAGCATGCAGTTTAAGAGTGCATACACATCTCTCTTTCGTCAGCAGAAAACTAAGCATATGCTTAAGTGCTTTCCTATGATACTTAGTATAATGTTTTATTTGAGTGGCTTATTCCTATTCTAAATGTAAAAGACAAAAGGGAAAAATGCTAACAAAAAGTTCAAGAATAATGCAAAGGATCCAAGTGAAATAAACACATTCTTACTGCAGTCCTCTAAGTGGGCTAACAGGGACCTTGGATGCAAAATCTAGGAAATATCAAGTAGGAGTAGGGAAATGATTTAACGGCAACATCTGGCATTAGTGAGGCTTCTACTGATTCATTTCTCCATGATTCAGAAAGGTTTCTGACAAATGGGAAAGGGTTCAGAAGGAAGTTATAAAAATAGTCTTAAGTCTAGAAAATTATGGGAAGTTATAAAAATAGTCTTAAGTCTAGAAAATTATGTGCTACATAAAATTAAAAGTTAAAACCATTTCTTTCACAGCCAAAAAGGTAATAGGATAGTTATGGTATCACATAAAAGTATGTATACAAAGAGATTTAGCTGCATTGTAATTTTGCTCTGCCCCCTTCCACAATGGTGCAAACCAAAGATATGAAGCCAATTGTAGATACAGATAGATTAAAAAACAGCAGGCCAGATAAACACAACTGAGACATTTTATATAACTGAAGGTTTCAAAATCAATATTGAAAGAAATTAACATTAAACAAAATCAAAGGGTTTCATGATGCTTCTTTTAGTTAAATCTGCATAGACTGTATACCAAAATGCATCACATTAAGTCTAAATCTACAAAAGACTATGAGAAAGGATCTAACCATCTCCTTGGGAATAATTTCTCTAGTTATCAGACCTGCAACTCTGAGCAAACATTGTATTGTAATATACTGAACTTCAACTTTACATTCCAAGCCTTCAAACATAACATTTATCATTATAAAGCAGTTAGAAGACTTTTAGTTTCTTTATAGTTTCTGTGATCTATTGGATGAAACCTGAGTTGTGGACATCTAAAATGTTTAAATTTACTTACACATGTTTATTACCTGCTCCTTTACCACTTACATTCCTTTATATACTACTTTACATTTATAAACATACACACAGTAATTTTATAAAACCACATTTTTCTTTGTGTCTTTGAAAGAAATTCAGACAAAAATACACAATCTCATATGTATCATTCTCCTTTGGTAAATACCTCATGTTTGTCAGTCTTCATGAATAATTTTTAAAAAAACCCAACACATCTGCTGCCCAGAAGGAGAAATAAAAGTACAAAATGTCCCTCAGATTTGAAAACAAGTTGTTACTGTATATGTCTCTTCATGTTATAAATTATGGCTCAGAAATATCTCTACCACAATCCTGTTAGTCTTAACATGCCCATGCTAGGTATGTGTTACTCCGGTCCATTTGCGTAATGGTATTTTTTACTATTCCTGGCGTGATTAATAAAAAAAGTAATTTTTAAAACATTCACAATCTCTTACATGCCTCTACTGCCACAGCTTCATCCTGATACATTCATGTGTCATCTGCAATGCACTCCAAAAATAAAGGCACAATCAGTCAAAATATTTACATACTTCCTCATGAAATATTTCACACAAAGTCTTAACAGCCTAAGTAAGCTACGATGAGTATGCTCACTTATCTTCAGAAAAGTACTTTGAGAATTTCCTGGCATGCAGAAATAAGAAAACAGCCAGACATCAATTTCCAAAATGTAATGTAACCCACTATACTTCCTTTTTCTTTTCCCGTTGTCCCTCAGAAAGGATAAGCAGCTGATACCCACCTTTTTTGACAGAATTCCACAGATAGTGGCATGACCCAACTTATCATATGAGCACCCACCTCAGCAGGATTGAGAAGTTCAGGGTTCTTTCAGTTTGATGGACATTGTCACTTCACATAGGTCTTTCCTTCATTCCACTTGCTAGATTTGATTTTGTTCCTAGCCTAACATCTATGTTAGCTACTTTAGAGTTACTGCAGAAACCTAATGGGAGAGTGGGGAACCATGATGCTCTTCGTGGTTTGATATTTTCATCTTCCAGATACATAAGAAACAGGATGTTTCTTGCAAAATGAAAAAAAAATTCTGTATGGAACCCGTACTACTAGGCTACTAAATTAATTTCTGCACCAAGGAAAGTAGATAGACTGGTACCAGCATGAATATGTGGGCTTTTGCTTAAAATCAATTCCTTGTTTAATGACATTTAACTTGGTGAAACAGTTCAAACAGGAATATTTATTTCCTAATTACCTTGTTCTGCTAAGTGCTCAGCACTCATAACACAGCAAAAAATTAGGAGCATTCAGGCACCTTTCAGGATCAAGTTCCATCATAGAATATTGGTATCACTGTTACAAATGAAGGTCATAAAGCAAACAAATGAATTCACCTATCATCAGAATTGGTGTCCAAGAGGTTAAAGAAAATTGATTACTAACAAGTGATACATATGACAAAGGCAGAGGAGGACAACCAGCCCAGAAAATTAATCAGCATATAAATGAATCTTCTTACCTAAGAAAAAATTGGAGGCTGGAGTATTGTTTTCAATATACCAGAATGTTAAAACTTTCTGCTGGAAGAATATTAACATAATATAGCAGAACGTTTGAACTCCTGAGGTAGGTCGATATTGAAATACAAAGGAAGAAAAAAAGTTTCAAATTTTATCTAATTCTATTTACCTAGTTCTACAGGTTTTATTTAGCTCATTAGAGACAGGAACATCTTTGTATGAATCTTGATTGGCTTGCTTGGAGTGTTAAGAGTGAACTTTCAAAGAGCTGCAAACTTTGTATGCACCAAATAAGCTGCTTCTACAATGCTATAAAAGAAGATTTAAAAGGAAGAGACATGATTACAAAAAGAGGGCGTTGGTATGTATGAATTAATGTCAATAACAACATATTTATTCACTTTCCATCTGAAAAGTTCTAGAGTTTAGATGTTTACTTGCACATATTAAAATACTTTCTCCTCATAACTCATCCTGCATTCTATCATCTTACAAGTCGTAATTCTGAAACCACCTGTTCAGACATTCCTTTGGACAGACACAACTCAGTCATTCATACAGCCAAGCATTTGAAGAATGTGATTTTTTTGTTGTTGTTGTTGATTTAATTTTTAAAAAAATTTCTCTCATTTTCTAATGAACAATTTACTGTATAACCATTTGTTTTGCTGCTATGGAATCTACCATATTCCACCATGCCTTATTTAATCTAAACAGGAGTAGTAAAGACTAGGGGAGTGGCTTATTTCCCAGATTGACTGGCTGAACTGTTTTCCAAGCAGGTAATTTCTAAATTGTGAACTAGAGATCATTCCAAAGACTTAACAGAGATCCAGCCTAACAAATTCAAACAGTGCAGCCAGGTATCTGATTAATTGCAGAAGATATGTAGCCATATCATGAGTGCTATGCCAAAACAACAAACCTAGTAAATCAGGTAAAGCAGTGACAGAAGTATACAACATTAGGACCAAAGCTCTTCATCTTTCAGCTAAATTCCAGTCACCGCACCATGCTAGTTTTATTGCTGCTTTTCACAGCTTTCAACTACCTGGGGCAATAAGTCATCTCTTTCTTAAATTTATCAGTAAAATAAGGATTAATATTTCCCCACCTCATGGATGGAGCTGAGGTACTGAGATTCCTTTAAACCAGCCCTTTTGGCCTCCTGCTACAAAGACAGCCTTAATCGTTACAGTGCCTTGCATATCTTTGTCTCTAGATACTTTTACAAATCTTAAATAAATTGGAAAACAATTCAGGATCAGTTTTCAATTACTTTCTTAAATCCCAAATAACTGTTATAAAATAAACCTTATTGGAGATTTACAGTAATGTACTTTTATTTATATTTTGTAGAGAGGGAAACTGAAGACACACTTTATAAAGCTATAAAGTAAATCACCTATAAATTTAATTTATAGACAATTGTGTGCAAAAACCCTTCTGTCTTAAATGGATAAATCTTAACAGTGGTGGGATTATTCATAATTTATTTAAAATAGACACATGTTGAGCATATAATTTTTTAAACAAAACAAAGGTAGCTAAATTGCAAAATAAAGATGCTTGGTTTTGTTTTTTCTTATACTTTTCTAGCTATTAATGGTTTCTGGAGAAGATTACCAAATAGAAAGTTTCCATTTCACCCACTTCATCATGCAAGTGCAAATTTGAAATTAAAATGTCTCAGAAGCTTTGCAAAACATTTAGATCTTCATCTAGAAAATAGCTGCAAATAGACACTAGTATAGCATCTAGTATTTTACTGGGTAAAGAGAAAGACACCTATCCATCTGCATCATACCATATTGAAAACTGATATTTTCATATCCTTTTGTAATTACCACTAATTTGCTTTTTGTTCCTCAATTAGGCATGTCCTTCACTTTACTTAGTAAAGTCCAAAGCATGAAAACCAGAAGCAAGTAACGTCACAAAGGAACATGTAGCTGCAAGCTACATGTGATATATAAGTGTCTTCAGGATAAAGTGAAGAATTAAGATAAGAACTAAGGTCTTAGATATACTGGCCCTACAGAACATTGTTTCTTGGGGAGTGAGAACAGCCAGTAGCTTTTACATCCTGCTTGACCACTTCATACTTTTTACTGATGTGCAGGTGGGACAGATTTACATACCATTTGGGGTTTTTTATATACCTATTTCTGCTAATCCCGTATTCTACTAGTACAACAGTAGCAAAGATAGCACACTAGTGTTGTGGCCAAGACAGTAAGGGAGGTTGTAGTTTATGTGCAATGGCCAAGAGATGAGAGGTGACAGAAGGAGTCTTCTCTATCACCCGTGGTAGGCCACATACTACTACATCCCCTAAGAATCTGTAAAAACCACTACTGGAATAATTTCATATGATCCAAATAGCATGCAATCTATGTGACTGGCAGCTGTGAGGAATGCTACTGAGAGCAGAGAAAATGCTATATCCTTAAGGTTTTCCTAGAACGGCTTAAATTTAGAAGCATCAGAGAGTTCCACAAGTCTATTAAGATTTACTAAGATATTTACTCTTCTTTAGCTATTAAAAGGAAAGATCTCCCTTTGACCTTTACTTTTATTTGCCTGACATTCTCTTACAATAAAACACCTCTGAGCCATTCAAAAATAAATGTCAATTTAACATTTTCTGCTGCCAAAACTCATGATTTACTATAGATATTTGACAGCACATTACTTAAACGTCATCTTTCAGAAGTACTCACATGTAACCTTAGAGTTGAAAAGAACAAACATTAAGCAACTACTGTTTGCGTAACTCTACAGCCATAAAAAAGGCTTCCTGAAATGAAATTACAACATGGGTAAAGCCATCCTTCTTTAGCCATGTTCTTCAGACCTGCCTAGCCTCAACAAACCTGGTGCAGAATATCAAAATTAATTTACTGAGTCTGACCAAAGATTTGTGTGATGAATGTGGCCATAGCAGTTTGTAATGAAATGTACATATGCACAGATCAAGAAGTGGGGGTATTACTTCTACTATCCTCCCAGCATCTAGCCACTTTCATGGGACTTCACAGATCACATGTTCTTTCTAGGGGTATAAGAGAAATAAGGTTTTGAATTAAAAAGTAACTCCTTTTAAAATGAAGGATCTTTTACACTGTCCATCTCTCTTGCATGGATGGCTTAATTTTTATAAAGATGTCAATCACCAAAGTTGTGTTACTATATTTTTGTACTCCTATAGGAAAACAATTTTTAAAGATACTGTATTATATATTTTAGATTAAATTTTTATCAAAACTTTGCATTAGTCATTCATTTCATCTGATTTGATTACATGGATTAGGGTACCAAAAAAAAAAATTTGGAGATTTCTGGAAGGGATGTAATCCTGTTCATAGCCATATGGAAAAACTAGAGGATGTTCACTTTAGATTTTGTATTAGTCATTATTCTTACATTTGGCTATTACTAACATTTGTCTGGGTGCACTTACAAAAATTGCCAGAAATAGGCTGCTACACACATGGTATAAGATGCCTCACTAGGATATAGTCCTTCCTCTGAGTCAACAGTTACTATTTGTAGAGTTTTATATCTTGTTTTTATCATTCAATGCAAATGTTTTAAAATGTGCTTGCAGAAGCCCTTTAGGACACAGTCCTCACACAGAAATTAATACAAAAACTACTACTGATTTCAGCCCTGTTACCAGAAGAAACCAACCAAAATAACTCACTTGTAATTTCCCTCTTTGGCCTCTGGGAGTTTGGTTGTTCGTGGGGGTTTTTTTGTTGTTTTATGGAGGGGAGGGTTGGGGTGTTGGCATTGTTTTTGTTTTATTTGGGGGGGGGGAGGGGGGTGGTTGTTTTTTAATTTTTTTTTTTCTTTTCTTGGTTGTCGGTTAAGCCCAAAAAACAAACAACTCATAGACACGCAATTCCTGAATTACTCTTCAAAGTTCATATTCCACATCATTCATTATCTTCTCCCTTCTATCTCCCCTTCCCGTCCATCATCAACGTATTGAAGAACTACTTTCATGCCATGAAACTTTTTCAAGCGTTGAATTTGATCATAATTTTCTTCGACGTGAAACCGATATCTCTTCTACAGTCTTTCCCCCAACCACAATTTTTTCTTAGCAAAATCTTTAGATTGAGTCTAGGCTTCCCTTCAGTCCATCTGAAAAGGGCTGTTACACATCTGGCAACATCAGCAATGAGTTAAGAAACAGAAAGGAAAACTCCATTCCTGCTCAAAGAAACCTAATATTCAAGGCAGATTTCTAATTCAAGGCAGGCATGGGCAACAGTTAAATATATCAGTATATAAGAAGAAATACAAAGCACTTTTAATTATTTGTTTGCATAACAGTGTGACTAGACACATTATCCTTCTGGTTCTTAGAAAGGCCATGAAAGGAGGTTGAAGGTTGGCACCTTCCAGAGGGCAGTTGGAGAAACAGATGGTAAAAATAGAGTCGTAGAATGAATTCAGTTGGAAGTGACCTCAGGAGGTTATCTGGCCCAAAGCCCTGCTGGATGAAGAACTGGCTTGTTGTATGATGAATTCCATTTCCATACAATGAGTTGTATGATGAATATCCAAATGAAGTCATTGACACTAGATTCCACTTCTGTGATAGAGAAATAAAAAGCTGTCTCCTCACAATAAGACACTAAAAGGAAGTAGAGAGCACTATAATTCTGTCAGGAAAGGTTTCATTCCAAGAAGATGAATTATTCTTACAGACAGAAGGAAGAGAAAATACTTTGGATCCTTTCACTTTTGGACTGAAAACATGTTATGATACGTAACAATGTATCCAACGCTATTCCTACCCTCATTTCATACAACATTAATCTTCAGAATGGAAAGAGATTTTCTAAATGGTTAATTAAGTTTAGACAGTTCACCTTTATACAAGGCCCTTCCATGCAATGGACTTGTCCCCTGAAAATTCTTATTTCTTCAGCTAGATTAAGACAATGGAGTACAATGGAAGCAACATTCCTCAAAGATTAGAAAGTAAAACTATTCAATAGTTCAGAGCTAGTCTGTGCATTCTTGTGCACCAACAAGCACTTGACTCAGGCTCTGGGGTAATTATAGCTACAGCCTTTCAATACTTATCTAGTTAGTCCTCACCACCTTACTTCTACCAGTTAGCACAGCCTAAATCAGCAACTACACAAAAATGTAGGCAGCCCTGAGAAGAAGCTGAAATAATTTACTAAGACTTAAGCAACTTTTCCCCTTTTGTCGAGGAAACAATGACTGGAAACTTGTTTCCCTCAATAGCATCACACGTTAAATACAGTTATCCTTATATGCAGGAGAGCCTGGACCCGCTGCGTCAAGTGTCCTCCCAGCGCAGATCCTGGGGTCGGCCTCGAGTCCCTGTCCAGCGTGCTGAAACAAACTCTGCTTCGACCTTACCAACTGCTTCTAGCTTGACTCTTCAGCTCTTCATAATTAACACGGATTTAAATGCCTAGTAAAAAAGGTGGAATTAAATTTTCGTTTTCACAGACGAAAGATTCAGGGCAATTTCTTTCTCAGCTTTCCTTATATATTGTCCCAGCTATCCAAGCTTTTTGTTCCTTACACTTTGCTCCTATTACTTTCTGTAGTTTCTCTTCATATTCTGCTGTAGAACTACCCTCAGATACACCTCAAGGAATTTGGGGTCCATGTACATACTAACATACATACTAATCCTTTATCTAAAACACATTTCCAGATCTGCACTGAACTAAGAACAAACCAGAATGCATTACATGAGCTGTATAATACAGAAGCTGCCCAGGTGGGGAAGATCAAGAGTGACAGATATCTTCCCCTAAAGTAACCACATTTTGGGTGGACTAACTACATGCAAGAAATGAAGATCCAGATCTTCATGAACAGACACCACCATCTTTTGCTTATCCTGCTTCTGCTTGGAACAAGAAAAGTGCAAGAAGCCTCTGTCTCACTGAAACATTTCCTCCTAGCTTAGTATGTCCAGGTTTTAATGCAAAAGTAAAAATTCAAACTCAGTCTGAAGATCTGAAACAAAATAATCAGAACTTTTCTCGTGCGTTCTCTTAGCATTAGGGATGAGTTACTTAGTATAAGTATTAATGTGCTCGGTTATGATGACTAATGTTTTCAGTATATATTGCATGCCTTTGAAAGAATTATTGGTACAAGTACCATAAGATCTATATCAGAAGATTTATAATACAACAGCCAGTAGAATTTACTGGTATAGCACTCTTAATACTCCATTCCCTTCCCCAGTTGGGATGTACATTAACATCAAGATAAGAGAGCTGATTCATCTTATATGCTCCTGTTTCTAACATAACACATTAATTTGAAAACTTGTTAGCTTTTGTTTCTCTTAACATGTTGTTAAAGCTTCCTGTTCATAATTTAAGGCAGTTTTCTAATTTGTGCTGACACATCAAAGGAATATGAAAAAATACAAAACCAAAACTTAACAGTCTATCTTCAAGTAAATTAAGAATCTCAGAATCATTTGTTTTGGAAGGGACCTCTTGAGATCATCTAGTCCAACACCGTGATCAAATAGGATCAGCCACTGCAGGTTGTCCAGGCCTGTGTCCAGTTGGGTTTTTAGTATCTCCAGAAATTTCTAGAGCACATAGAGTAATGTTGTTATACCCGCTTTCTCATTTTCTTCAAACTATATAGATGTCACTGCCAGAGAGAAGAACGAACTTGACTTCTGTCTCTAGCATCTACAAAGTAACTTTACCTGACACTGTGCAAACAGCAATGCAATTTTTAAAAAGCATACCATGACTCATTCCAGAGTTTATCCAATATTTCCTTGAAATTTAAAATAGACTTTTTTTTCAGATTTTTTTTTTTTTTTTTGGTGGGGGAGGGGAGCAGGAGGTGTTTGTGCTAGGCTTAGGCTACTTTTATATAAACAAAGGCTTTCGAAATTGTCAAAAAGTAGACATCAATCATTCAGATGCTCCTCTAAATCAGTTTCTACCATAAACCTTAGTTTTCCAAAAATTCTTAATAAAACCCCTACATTATGATGAAATTTAGGCTCAACAACATCTAAAAAATATTAGTAAAAGGCATCAGTTTTGCTGGTCTCATCTTTTTTCTATACTTGATGAGCTGTAAATTATGCCAAAATAAGACCCATGTCATTCCTATTACCTATGCTAAAGAAAAATGCCAAAAAAAAAAAAATTAAAAAAAAATATATATCCTTTTCTACGGTTATGCTTTGGTTTCTGAAATGCTTAACCTGGGAATTTTTAGACTACCACAGAACATTGAGGTTGATAACATCCAAAAAACCCATGACAAATCTACATCCTCAAGCATTTCCACATATGCATTTAAAATGGAAAAATGGAAACGGACAAAAGAAATTGGGTATTGCCGCATCTAAAATACAGTTTGAAATGTAGGCAAAAGAAATTGACAACAAACGCCTGGTATTAGCTGGAAAATGCAATAGGTGATAATGACATTCCTGGCAAAAGGTCAGCTCATCTCAAACATCTGTTAGGAATGAAACCATTAAAAACAAAGCAGTTTCATATTGTGGGGGTTTATGCAGACATTTCCTTCTGTTTTCATCTCCCAGAGTTTAGACTCCTTGAACTTTATTCTTCAGTTGTTTTGCTTCCTGTTTTTTTTTCTTTACAAAATTTTAGAGAGCGTCTAACACTCAAACCCACAGTCACTATCACTGTTGTAATTATTGGCCTGTTTTCTTTCCATTAGAAGTGGTGTTGAATTTGTCAAGTTATTGATTAAAAGCAAACCTGGGCTTTGTTTCAAGACTGTAACAATATCCTACCAGAGTATTATGCCATTTCCTATTTTGTGAACATTTTCCACAGCTCAATTTAAAATTCCTGTCTTTCTGACTAGTGCTTTCCATTGCCTTGCTCATATCTTCCATAACAACAATTTTACCTTCACTTCAAGATTCATAATAATTAGCCACCCAGAAGCAACCACCCCACCCCAGACTGTAACTTTTAAGTGGAAGAAATAAAAGCTAGTTTTATAATTTAGTCAAACATTTCAGAAATATTTCTTTAAGAAAACTCATCAGATGAATTCTAGACTTCAAAATGCATGAATTTACCTTCTCCTAAAAAATCTCATTAAATTTTCACAAGTTGCTAAATGTCCATCTCTGAAGGTATGCTTGGTACATAGGCTGAAAAACAGGTCATGGATTGAACCTTAAAATCCATTGTCTTCATTGATGTATCCAAAACAGTAAAACTTGACTCCAGATAGTCTCTAAAGGCAGGATGAACAAAATTACAGACTTCTAATCCCACCCCCAAAAGAGTGACCTTATCATCAAGAGGGACAGTAAGCACATTTATGCAAAATGATTATCAGTTAAAATACATTAACAGCACTGGAAGCACAGGTTGTGGTCCAGAACTATACTGCACATCTTTAGCCTTCACATACATTGCATTTGTTTTGCAGTAAGCTCCATTCAATTAAAGGGGCCATGTCTGGGTTCGCACCAACCTAAGTCTGATAACTGGAATATGTTGGAATATTCCTGGGCTGCGAGAGCTGGAGGCATGAGTAGTCAGTACATTAGTGGCCAGGAACTCAAGTCTCCATCTAAATTAATGAAATTATTATAAAAAAATAACTGCTCTCTTTAAATACTTAACCACTTTCAGAAGCACACATTCACTGGGAATCCCTAATGGCTACAAGTGTCTAGCATGTAGCCATTATTTGAGCATCCCCATAGTCCAGAGGCCACTGGATGTTCAGAACACTCCCTATCAGTCACACAGAAATCCTTATTCACTATAAAAATCACAAAACATTTTTTTTTTTTTTTTTTTTTTTTCACTAACTCCGTAAGACCATAAGCCCTTAGGTGGGAAAACTGTTATACATACACACAGTCACTCTCATAACAGGAGAAGTAGGGTTGTAAAAAGCAAGAAGGCTGAAATGCCTCATGATGACATGTGACAAGAACAGACATAAATGGGCACCACCTACTCACATCTCATTAACACTGTTGTTTTTTTCTCCACCATGGCTTCTCTAGGAGTAAATAGTCTGGAAATGAGTTGGAAGCAAAGGCAAATGGCAGGAGCTAATTACCATCCCAATCAGTGCTTCCTCCAATGTAAGTAAAGTGAACAGTGTTCTTACTGTTAAGGGCCCTCTATTAGGAGAATTAAGAGTAAAGAGAGTGGAAAAAAATGGGTACTTGCAATGAAATGGAAGTCTTCATTTGATACAGTCGAGACTTTCTCTATGAAAAACATGAAAATAATATTCCTTTTAGCAAAATTTGGTTTTTTGAACAAATCTGATCTAAGGTATCCCTGCCCATGACAGTGGGATCGGAACTAGATAAAGATCTTTAAAGTTCTTTCCAACAAAAACCATTCTATGACTCTTTGTATGGGACTTTTAATTCTTCTTAAAGTAGTCAGGTGTATAGCTAATAGCAACTTACAAGAAATACACTATGTCAAACAAAAGAGGAAAGTCTACAGAGCCAGAAGATATTACAAAAAAATGTGGTTTTGAACAAAATACCCTCTAGTAGCAAGCTGGAAAACTATTTTACAGGTGTAACTTTCAGTAAGGGTCAGGAAAATTCATTCATTAGAATTACAGGAGGTAAGAGTTTCTTATAAATATTGCAAGACCATTAAAAAGTGTCATTGCTTTAAAATGGACTTAAATCATATTCATTAATTATTAAGTATTACTGTATTTCTTCACTGATGTTTTTAATGGAATGAAGTTTCCTCAGCTGCAGTAACGTCACTGCTACCTATTTATAGACAACTCTTCTTTAGGTATAGAAGTGCCTTTTCACCCTGGTATCAAAGCAGGTTTTCACTTTGTAGCAAGACTTCTAATCTTAAATGAAAGTAATCCACTACTTGGTGAATGAAAGAGACAGAACTGAGGATATCTGTAAACTTAAGAGCATCCCAGCTGCTCATTCACGATACTACCAATAAAAGAAAGTCAGATTTACAGGTTCTTTTTTTCAAGAAAGCTTAAGTGATCTGAACAATTGATGTCAAAAAAGGAACCTGTTGCTCACTGCTGATCTCTTCTCTTGCTTCCTCTAGGCTATTAATATTAAACATTTCCAGTGTCAAGTACAAGGTCCAGCTTCATTAATTTATTAATTATTTTTTTACCTTAAATAAAGAACCATATTACCTGACTATATTAATCTACCTCAGTAATGAGAGTCTGATAGTTTGTATCTTTACTGAGAACATTCCGTCATACCCCTGATCCACCTTCCAAATATGAAAACACTGATAATGGAAAAAAAGAAAAAAAAAAGTTACTTTCCTCTTTAAAAGTCTGCAGTGATGACTACTAGAGAATCTGTAGATAGTTTATACCAACAGATCGTAGATGCTAAATAGAAGTGCCATCTGTCTGAGCAAATTGTGTGTATCTCACTATTCCTGCATACAGGAGCAAGAATCCCATCCTCGTCTATCCCACTGGTATGCATTCGCATCAGCTCAAAACATAGCTTTGAAATAGTACTTTAAAAGGGTAGAAAGTCTTCAAAAGGAAATTCTCATCCTAGTATTGCAATTAAAATAGTGTTTGCTTAAAAGAATCTCAAAGGCACTGCATCATACTGCCTAAGGTTATCCTCAACCCCTGGAATGTTACTACTTTCCAGAAAAATCTAGTATTAACTAAGTTTCCATGATGAAAGGAGATAAAATTTAAAATAGACTCAGCAAGATAATGCATTTACCTAAAAAGCCCTAGCAGAATGTATCTGTGGTCCTACACTGAACAGCTCATTCATTCTTCAGGGAGAATAAATACAGAGCTGTTATGTAAGAAAGTACATTAGAACAATTCGTCTGGATTATGTGCATATCTAGGGGCTGAACTCTCTCTTTTTTTTTTTTTTTCCTCTCAGTAGAACACACAAACAGCAATCTGTAAATGAAAAAAATAACACAGACACTGCAACATAAGAAGGCAACCACAGCTTCAAAAAAACTGCCAGCGGTAAAGTCTCATTTCCTTCAGACAAACCAGTTTTCATTCTGACCTCAGCATTTGTGTGCGTCAGCTCTTCCAGTCCTATTTTTGCTTTGCTTCTCTCATTTAACAATATCAGTGTCCTAGAGAGTTCTGCCTGTTAAATTTAAGTGTACTCTTCTTAGTGCCTTAGCTTTTTGTAGCAAAGAATCCTCTACATTATATACAGAATACACACAGATCTGGGGTATTACCATGGGTGTCGAGTTGCAATGGGACAAGTTTTTAATTAAAAAGTCTGTCTCTGTGCAGAGTAGAGCAGACCACTGCCCCAAGAGCCAAACCAGGCATTATATACTTTTGTGAACCTCAACTGGCTAGTTTATGGTGTTTTTTTGTTTTTCTTTCTTACCCATCCCTCCCCCGCAAATGAAGTAGGTATTTGAAATTACATTCCAATATAGGACAAGAACACAAAAGCTAGTAAGTGTTTAATTAAGTTAAAATAAAATACTAGTGGGAACTCATGCCCAGTCTTCGAGTGATTACCAAAACCTGAACAGTACAACCCAATAGAAAAGCCAGTTTTTACCAAAAAGAAAGAAATCCAAGTAGATTGTCTGCTAAATAAAATTTCCATAGATTCTTAATTTATTAATATAGAAAACGTACTAGCAATTACAAGACCCCTGTCTCTTCTGTTTCCAGCGAGTCAACAGAGCTTCCCAAAAGTCCCCTTCAAAAGTACACTGTCTACTAGAGATGCTAATTCTTCCACTGATTAATATATACAGACACTCCCTCTGAAAGTCTTCTACTGACAAAAACTGTTTCTGCTAGTCAAATAGAAATATGTTTGGAAAACAAAGCCTTGGGCACAATGAGGACAGCAATATGCTTTTACCTTTTCCTAGCACCACATTCTTTACTTCGGTCATTCCTGTCTTTCAGGCTATAGATTACTGCAGACTATCAGTGCCCTGAAAGGCTTCCCACCTGCTTGCAAAATGCTATAGATCTGACTGAATCCTCTCTTCTTTCAAATGAGGGAACAGTGTCAACCAGGTTTTACATGAGCCTAGAATGACTTCTTATCATACAGCTTCTGTATGATTGCAGATAGTGCTCCAGCTGAAGTTTTGCCACCCAGACTCAGAAACAAATATTTTCCAGTCTGTGACCAGTCTAATGAGAAGACAGGAGGAAGAAGACTGGAGATATTCTCTATCACAAATACCAGAAGAGCTCTTTTCAGGGCCAAAAGAGTACAACCTTTTCCTGTCCTAGAGGGAACATGACAGCTGCACTTTCCTGTGCATTTCAAGGAAGAAAATGGCCCTTTAAAGCTAAGCATTTCTCACTTTTCCTTTTAATTCAGATTTTTAGGGAGAAAAAAAAAAAAAAAAAAAAAAAAAAAAAGAGGCAACTATTTTTCTTTAAACCAGAGGAAAGATTGGAATCTTAATTGGTCCTTTTAGACTTTCAATACAAACCATATAACTCAATATAGGAATACGTAAAAGCACCAGGCGCTATATTTTTCACCCCTTAACTGTCATTAAACTCTTATAAATATCAGTATTTCATAACATCAACTAACAATAGATTGCATTGAAATTAAAAAAAAAAAAGCTTTGCTAATAGTGATTGCTGTAATTCTTTTGCTACCTCCGACATATATAGAAGGCAATCAATATACACATGGAAGCAAGAAAAACAGCTTATAACAAATATTTCACTTGACAAAAAAATGAGATATTTTAATTCATTCAACCCACCAGTCACTGGGTTGTCTTGAATTTCTGCCAGATGAAATCTATTGCAGAACAGTTCACAAAATCTGAGGAGGATAACCTTTCCCAGTGTTAAGATCATGAAGAAACAACACTTAATGAGTTTTGGATTAACTAGTACCTTTCTTTTACAACTAGCCCTGTCTGAATGACCCAAGTGCAACTGTCCTGGGGTTCAGTTTGAGTTAATTATCACAAGCAGCTGCTGGCCCAAGCCATTGGGAGGGGGCTGCAGCTGGGAGGGGCCACAACCAGGATAAACAATTCAACCAGCCAATGGGATATTTGATGCCATACGGAGTCATGCCCCTATATAAGGGGAGGGCTGGGAAGTTATTTTCAGCTTGCTTCAGGGTGGCTGGAACAGGGAATGTTGATATCTTGGGCACAGGTAGAATCTTCTCAGCTTCTATTGCTCCTTTTGAATTTTACTAGTGCTATCATCAGTAGTGCTGTTTTATTCTCTGTATCGTTTTCTTAAATTGTCTTTATCTCAACCTGTGGGCTCTCTGTTTTTCTTCCTCCCCATTCTCCTTCCTAATTGGGGGGGGGGGGGGGGGGGGGGTGGGGCGTGGACCTGGAGGCGGTG
>JANIJG010014450.1:43266-55411 GCA_024611175.1 Megaceryle torquata
TTTTTTTCTACTGCTTGTCTTTCTCCCTTCCTGCGGGTTTTGTTTTTCCCTTTCCCCCTCCGGGCCTTCCCGGGGGGGGGGGGGGGGGGGGGGGTGGTGTAGGGAAGACACTGAATGGTGCTTACCTGCTAGCAGAGGTTAAACCACAGCAATATAACTGCAGAATGGCCTAAAAACCTTAACATAGACCAGCTGCTACCAAGGCTCTTAAAGAAAACAGAATTAAACTCTGAAATATCATTTTAATATCTTACCAGATTGTTGTGGTTTTGGTTTTGTTTTTCACTAAGCTATTTTTATTCCTATCCAATCAGAAGCTACCTTGATTCTTAATTAACTCTTCTGTGGAAAAGTAAACCAGGCCACTTTCACACACCAGTGTGGAATTACACCTTTATGGCAACACTACATGTAAATAAGAGATGGCAAAATGTTATGTATAAATTAATTGAGTCTCTTTCCAACTGCAATAAACTGACATGTCACACAACATTTTAAGCACCTACTGCATAATATTTGATAGGGTAAGCATCAGCACAGTTTTAAGTAAATTTTGGCTATATCAAGTCACAAAGTTATCATGAGCTCTCAGCTAAGCTAGTAATTTCTAAAACCTGAAGTTTTGCATCCTATTGAACCACAGTAGGAAGCTTTAAGATTAAAAACTTCCAAGTTTTTTAAAAAATCTTAATTTTCAGGAAATTCAGTGAAAAGAATACTCTGGCTATCACATAGCTATCTTTGTAATATCCAGAATAATTAGTTACAATGACACTTATCCAGGAATCTGATCATTAGGATCATGTGCATCACAAATTAGAAAACTCTAAACATTACACAAATTTACAATTTGTCCAATACTGTCTGACCAGGTTCTTTTAGATATTTCAGGTATGAAGGGTATAATATAAAGTAAATGTGTGTATATATATTTATCCAAAACTATGCCTGCTTTAGGCAACATGCAAAATGCTAGAATTATTTCTTAACAGGCAGATTCCATTTGGAAATTTGCACAATATTCACAATGCCCTTTTGCTGTGAGATTGACATAATTAATAAAGCAATAAATTTAATTCAATACTTTTTCAGAATTTCTAGTTTAGCACTATTTCACAAATTTTGTGCACTTTTGCTGAAGTAGTGTGTTCTCAAGCTTTTAGCATCATTAATGTAGCTCAAGTACTTAAATTTGTTTCATTTGTGTCTTTCATTTCCAACCACACAAGTTTGTCACTCTTCTTTCATGACATTTCATTTTTAATGAGATATAAGAAAACTCTTATAAAACACTTCAGTACCTGTGTGCCTGAAGATACAAGGCCTTGTAAAGCCTATCTTCCATTACACTTTCAGAATTCCATCACAGTGAGGAAATTCTGAGGTAGAAAGTATAAACATTCTGGTACTACTAGAAGCTTGGATGAAGCGGGTAGGAGAATTGATCTTGAAAGGACTTGTTTATGAATCTCTAGGGTTGAACACTAATCTATTTTAAAACAAGCAAGTTTGCTTTGAGAAAATGTTGATTTGCTAATAACAGTCCTATCTTAGACTTTCGTCTTATGAAGGAACTTGGAAAAAGCCAATGTGATTATATCTTTGCCTGCAGCTGCAACTACGCTAGTGTCCTGGATGGAGTTCTTAATCCCTCTTTCAGTGCAAACAGATCCCAAGCACCATGCCATGTTTGTTGTACAGTGCTTGCTTCTCTGATTAAGCTATCTGCAACTCTTCTATTGTCTCTCTGCATTTATTCAATTGTTTCTGCTCAGTCAGCTTGATGTCCTCAAAGAGCTAAATATTCAACTATTTTGCTTTTAACTACATCTACTATCAGGCTACAAAGAATGGACTTCTCACTAAATTCATCATTACAACCATCACACAAGGGAAGGGGACAGCAGGGATGCAAGCTTCCAGTGATGAAGAGAGTTAAATATCCTGCTTTTAAACAATGCACCACCTTTAGAAATGTAGACCTGCAGAACACTTACACCTGTTTCTATATAAATTTAACTAAAACACCCCAAGAAGTTGCACTACAAAGAAAAGCAGTGACCTGACTGATATACAGAAAATAATTTAAAAAACACACACAAAAACCCAACAAAGAAACAAAAAAAAAAACCCCAGCTATCCCATCCTTAGCTTTTCAGCTACTGACTTGCTGTGCATTCATTGATAACAGACTAGAAGTTTTACTTTATAAATTAAATCCTTTTCACTTGGTCATATTTTTTCCAGGAGTCTCACACAGTATTGTAGTTAATATCTCCTTGGGTTATGCTGACTAACCATAAGAATTCTAGGAACTGCTGTGAAAATGTGACAAAGACTCTTGTAGTGCTGAGGCTTGGGACATGACTGATAAATTTAATAACACAGTGAGGAAGAAAAGTTATTCAAAAAGCATTCCCAAGTGAGTTAATACTCTGAGATGTGGAACTTTAATTCTGTCTCAGAAAGTGGAAAATCTTTAATTGGAATTAATATTAATAATTTTTTAAAATTTACTGGCAAGCAACTCTTCCTCTTCACAAAGGCCTAAAGAAGATCCAATAGTACATGGTACTTTCTCCCTCATGATTGTGTAATTGTATACTTTTACTTAGTATTTAGACGATAATGTTTTTCCTTCATCGAGCTAATCAAATGAAGATACCCATTCTTTTGTTATGCATAACTATTGAAGACTGTTTATTTTATCCAAAGCAGTATATTTTGAAGAAGGTTTTTTATACACTGAAATATAAAGTAAGATTTGCAAAACCCATTAGAACTTTACTGATTTAATGGCCAAGAATTTTCAAAGGAGCAATAATGCTTGGTCATTACTATTTGATCCTTGTCCTCTCTTACATGACTAGCGTCAAGGGCTCAAAGAAGGTAAGAACCCTAACTCTGGGTACACATGAGATGCTTCTCTCTCCATTAATTGTTAAATTTTCATTTTTGACATAATTAACACTTTTCTCCACAGTTACTCAACCCCATTTTTAATTTTAACATTTGAATCCTGCACACACCTATGGCAGCATTTCATATATAGAACACAAACTTGCAATATTGAACTTCCTATTTTTCAGATGTTTTGAACAATAATGCATTGGGAACTCCTGGTTAGAGGATAAACAGTGCATTTATGCAGTGTAGCTGGCCTACCCCAGCACTGACTGCTAGCTAGGTGCTTTGGACAACTAATGGATTTTTTTTTTTTTTGTATCTTCACATTTAATTAAGTAGTTAATTTTTTTTTCCTTGTCAAAGAGTACTTAACTAAATACCAGGCCTGAAACTACAGGATCAAGCTCCAGCCACTGAAAGTGAGCTGAATAGAAAATATATCAATTAGATTTCTACTGAAATGAGGAGTTATGTATCAAGTACTCTCAGTTTTGTGGTGAACTTACAGAGCACATTGTGCATACTATTATAATTACTTCTTACACCTTAAGGGATAACCATTCTGTTCACGGAGTTTGTAGCCAGCTGTGGTATACAGTATTTCAAGTAATGATTCCTACCAGTTTAGGGGTTTCTGTAAACTTAAATATTATTACTGACTGCTTCTGAGATGATTAAGAAAAAAAAAAATCTACTTTTTTTTTTAATTCAAAACTAACATAAGGAATATAAAAAAACCACAAACCTCTATTTGCAAAAATGTAGCTATTTCATATGCATTCACTTTGGAATTCTAAACTTCCAACACAAAAAGGAGATATTTCTTTTTAGAAAATAAATGGTATGAACCAATATCCAGCAACTAGTCTTACTCTTTGAAACTTTAAGAAAAAAGAAACATCAACTGCACAGAGTCATAGCAAAAACAACCCCAAACCACTAAACACATAAAAGGTAAAATACCAAAAGAAAGAATACCAAATTTTCAAAAGTGAGACATTTCCCAAAGATATTTTTAATATATATACACATACAACAAAAGATAAGTCTGAGTCATACATCAGTTTAACTCACTGGCTACACAGTTATGATTAAGCTTGCTCTTATATTTTTCAGCACTTTAAATATTGAATTCTTTCCTAGACAGTGTCATGACTTCAACAGTTGTAGACCAAGCATACAATATGCTACTGTTTTGCAAAGGACAGCCTGGACTCCTCTTTCTTTGGTCCGTTTACATCATCTACACTGTAACAACAGAGGCAAACTCCATAGCGTACAGCACCAAGCTAGCAGTTGTCTTCTGCCTTTTACATACCACAGTGAAAAGCAGCTCCATGTCCACCCACTTTCAATTGATCTCATACCAAGTAAGACTTCTTCCTGCAGTTTCATGTGAGTTTAGGACTTATAGGCACATTGTCCATCAATAATATAACATGGTTACTATTTAGAGATTGGTCTTAATGTACAGAATTGTTGGCAATACTTACAAATGTTATTACACAAATGCAGAGAACAAGTTAAGAAAAACCACAGTACTATAAACAAATTCCAAGGCAAAAAAAAAAAAAAAAAAAAAAAGTCAACTTTACAAATTCGAACTACTAAATCTTTGTTTCAGTTTGGAAACATGTTGCTGTTAAAGGCCAAAATTTAAAGCACATTTCAGAACTCTCCCTTACCAAAAAGAATAATCAGTCTGAAACACCTGCTTGAATCTCAATGAACCTCAACTTAGAAACCCTTTCTGTTAAAGGCACAAATTCTTACCCTCTGACAAAGTGCAATGATTATTATACCAGAGATTTCATTTTAAATACTCTTTTTAAGAAGTCTCAGGGTTTTTTCTTCTAGGTAAACTACTACAAAACTAAATTCCAGCTTTTCTAGAAAATCACTTTTCCAGCAACTCAACATTATTTAGAGAAAATCTACACTGCACTCTGTAAAACAATATAGTACTAAAATGCACACACACACAAAAAAAGCCTATTCACCATAAAAAAATATAGTCTACTTACTTATCTCCATTTTGCTGTTGTTCTCTTGCAGTAAACTACCATTGTGTGCAGAGAGAGTAATTTCCCAATTTCCACCTACCACTGGAGAGTTCAAACAGGTGCAAGAAATGAGTGATGCTTCATGAACAACATGTGTGCGCTGTAGATCAGCAATGGGACTTGCAGGCAGCTGGAATCTATTGCAACACAGTAACAAAAAGAATCACATGTAAAATTAAAAGCATGTTTTTGTCTTATTATAGTTAATTAATATAAACTCTCTGCATAAGAACAAAATTTTACTATCACTGGCAAGATTAAATTGTTTTCAAAGTATTGTTCATAAAATGTAGAGCTACCATTAAAATACCATTGTTAAGTGAAGATATTTTTTTATTAAGTTGTCTAAATACAGATATATACATATACAGCATTCTAAAACATACAGAAACTTCGTTTACACAGGGAAGCACTCCACACAAAAAAAAAAAAAAAAAAAGTGCTTGGAAAAAGGAATTTATAGCTTCTGGTTTGTGTTTAATAAAGAGTTTCAAGCAAGTCTATTATTAACATTCTTTATCTGATTCTACAAATAAAGGTTCTTTTGTGTTAGCATATTTTGCTAGATTTTAACATTTCAAAGCAGACCAATTTGTGAATTAAGTTCTTGAAAGAGATACTTTTTATGTCTAGGAATAGAATAAAATGAAGAACTGAAGTACCCAACTGCAAAAGATCTGTCAACAATTCTTTTATAAAGCCTCATTCTCAAGAGGTTACAATTATCACAGCATGACATTTTTTCAGGAAAATAATTTTGCCCTAGATGGCTTTCTGGCTTATAGTTTTTGGGTTGTTTTTTTTTCCTCTCTTTTTAAATGAATGACAGATCCCATACCTGTAATAGGAAAATTACACATTACCTTACCACTTGCACTTCTCTCAACAACCTGAAAAGAGAGGACCTTTGACAAGGTCTATATTTTACTCATTTCAGCTTCTCTGATATTTGAACTGAAAGCTTCACATTAACACATTATCATAAAATCTAATAATAAAATTTAGAGGTAGACTCTGATATCATTCACTGCTTTGAAGACTTATTTGTAGTTTAGATCATAAAAAAAAATAAAGTCTGGCTTTAGGGTAAATCTTCTGAGCTAATTAAATGAACCTTTTCCTTCCATGCATGCATATACTCCCTCAAAATATAAATGCCAATAATGTAAAACATTCACTGTTTGGAGAAAGAAACAGATGCTGGTTCACCCTCTATGTCATGGCTTGAATCCCTTGAGACAAAAGCAAGTTATTCGCACATTACCATTCTAAATCACCAGAGAGAGCATGACAAGGCTGTCACATATTGTGAAAACTATTTTTATAGAATTCTGCAAAGGGCAGAAATAATAATTGATTTTAAGTTCCTTGCTATTTTTGGAAAATTGAAATGACGTATTACTGGGGATATACAACATTTTCTATGTTTCTGAAAGTGCCTATTTTGCAATTTTACTTCATCCTGTTATACTTTAGAGTTTCATCACAATTCTTTAGAGAAAATGGAGTTTTGAAAGAGTAGCATATAGCAAATGTTAGAAATACTCTTACTCAGCTCTGGTTTTCTTCACAATATTCAGAATCCTTTCTTCTTTCTAATAATTGTTTGCATTGCTGAACCATTGTACTTCTTTGCAAAAACAGCTCTTTGGACTATTTGGGGCTGGAGCACATGACAGGTATAAAGAACTACCATTTCTAGTAACTGCCTTAACTCAGATATTTTCTGTACACTGCAGACAGCTTCATCTTTCGCATACAAAATTCTCAAGGTCTTTTTAACATGCAACAGCCATGAAGCCATTTTTCTTTGCTATTTTCTCCCAAATCGTAAGTGCACTTGGCAAGAATTCAAGCATACATGGCTGCTGATGCTTCATACACTGGCAGAGAAGGTGAAGGTTGAATCACTCTAACACTTCAGAATTGATTTGCAATAGCTTCTTACAGGTTTGGAAAAGCTCCTTGCTCTCCCAGCTACAGAAATGTTATACTACACCATTGTAGACTGAAAAAGATGAAGACACACAATTTATGAAGAAAGCTTTTGTACTTCATCATACACTCTATTCTCTGAGCCTTGGCAACAAAAGAGTTGAACCTCCTTTGTACTAGGACAACTATTGCATTGTGCACCTGACATGCACAAGGCTTTTCTGTCCTTCATTGATTGCTGTGGGCATCAGAAATGAATGAAGTGGGGGGAAAGGATTATTCTAAAACTCTGTTTCCCATCAGACAAGCACCAAGCCAGCACACTCTTTCCTAGTTTCAGATAGACCTTCAGGTATCTTTTGAATTCTGGAAGCAGTTTATTTATACTCAAAACCTTAAAATAAATGCTACCTCACTTTTAACTGTCTCGGAGTACCTACATCTCTCTTTCTGCAACAAAGCAATGAGTTCATCATCTTGCCGAGGGCCATAAATTCCCTTTAGCTCAGGGGCTTTACAAAGGTCCTGTTTTAATTATTATCTTGAATTACTTCTTCCCCCTCCTCAGAGCTGCCGCAGCCTGGTCTGCAACCCCCTGCTAAGCCCCCAGTACCCCTCCCCGTTCATACCTTTCATCTTTCCCAGGGGCATCTCCTAACACCAAACACCTGGGGCTCAGCCAGCTCAGCGAAGAGCTATGCCTCACCCACTCCTTAGGGCTTCCAGCCACAGTCCTGAAAGAAACAAGCAAGCCTTCCAATTACCTATGGCATTGACAATAGCTAAAGATTAAGCAGCTAAGAAACAAAAAGCTCTGGGGATTCACAAGCAGTTCAGAATACTAAAAAAAAGAGCTTCAGCCATAGAGAAAGGCTGCTCAGCAAGCAAACGGGAAATTTATAAACATGCTTTCTTAGATGATAGGAAAAATGGTGTTTAGCTCATGGCAGATACTGAAGGGAACGGATTGGTAGACATTGAGGTTTTTGTTTTATTATTGATTTTAAAATGGCCTTCATTCAGAGAAGAAGTTATCTGGAAAAAAAAAAAAAGCTTTGAGGGTTTTCCCTTTTTTATAGAAAAAAAAAAAAAAGTGTTTGTAAACAATGGGTTCCAGGTTTATTTTCCCCAGGTAACCAATTTTTTCTTTGACTTCTTTCATCTACTTGTATATCAGTAATTTTGCCCCTGAATATAATTTAGAAAAGAAGCAATTTTCAGCTGATGATTTTTTTTTTCTTTTATAAATTTCAACATCAAATTCTGGGGAGGATTTTTTTTTTCCCCCAAACCACACTCAGAGTGGTCCATGTCAGTTCTAATAACTTATGTCCAGCAAAATTTATCTGACTCAAGCACAAAAGAAGACTATCTCCACAGCATCTAGTTCATCACAAGATTTGCTCATGAGTCACATCCTCATATGCCACTATTCTGTAATTTAAAAAAGGGGAAGAACAAGCCCATATTCCAGATATTCCAAACTAAACTCAATATTTTAACTGATTCAATTACTTCAGCTTTGTGCAGCAAGTGATTTTTTCTGCCATAGAAAAATTGAGATATGTTAATTATATTAATTCATTTTTCTTAGTGAGATATGGACTGTATCATTTTAATTTTGTGCTTTGCCCTTCAGGGTTTAGGTCAGCTAAGTTGCAAAGTGTATACCAGGTAACAAACAGTAAAATGTAAAATAAAAATGTAAAGATACTCTTATCTGCATATGACTCCTTTTGTTCATATGCCTAACTAGTTATTGTCTGAGGAAAATCCATGCCTCATGCTTCACTCAAAAAGCACTGTTCAGATTGTGGGGAGATTCATGTTATTGCTATGGTGAGACCACCTAAACTATTCATACACTGGTCTTGTAAATACCTGTCATCATACCCTATTAACACCTCCATGAAAATGTTGCCACAAATCTATTATATAAATAGAATCCCAGTATTCTTTTGTTGGGGACAGTGATATTCAACTATAATTTAATAGACTGACTTACTACCCAGAATTCTCTTAAATGTTTCTCATTTTCTTTAAACATTATTTATCTCAGCTGCAAAAACCATATCAAAACATGCTCTTCAACAATTACATTAAAGCACTCATCTGTTGAGTTTTACCACTACTATGGCTATGATGGTGGCAAAGAATACTATCCAAACAAAAAGATGTTACGTAATGACATATATTGAGTTGAATAATATGATGTCAAAATGAGGTCAGTTGTCCTAACACAACCAAAATTACGATCCCTTAAAATCTAATTTTTTTCAAACAATTAAGCCTTGCTTTAAAGGCATTTAACTTTCCTTCTGGTTTTGAGTGTTTTGTGTTTTTTTTTTAAATAAAAATCCAATAAGACACAATTTTTTCAGGACATAATTTTGAACAACATCTTACAAACTGCCTATGGTACAACATTCCTTTCTAAAGGCAGGACAGATCTAGCTGACATGAATATTTCCTTGCATTCTAGCACAATAAAAAGTTAATTTTGGTTACATGCTTTTAGTATGTGTTTTTTGAAGTGCTCATAGCATAGCAAAACCATATTTTTTGAGATGCCAAAGATCTGCGTAGCAGTAAAAGCTTTACCTATCTGGATTGTTAATCATGTCTCAGTCATCCAGTGGCTATTAAATTTGTTTTCATATTTCTTCAATGTCCATAAGCTCTAGAAAAGCTTATGGGAAAAACAAACAAACAAACCAACACAAAAACCCCCAGACAAAACAAAGCCAAAACCACCTGTTTCCACTATGCTTTCTTCTTTAGCTAGATTGTAGATTATGGTGAAAATGAAAATAAATACTTCTTACCCCCCAAAATATTACCTAATTAATTTCACTGCATGCTGTATAAGGCTCTCTATCCAGCATGTCTTGTATGGCACAATAAAACCATAGAGTTGATTCATTGCCTAGAGTTTAGCCACAAAATAAAGACGTTGAGTGCCTGGGCAGCTCTGTCTGTGAGTCATGGTAAAATTTGTTTGACATAGACTATTGAGTCCTCTATGCTGGCTCAGCAGCTTTGACCAAGGTATTGAAGAAATGGAAATGAAAGTACCTGTATCAGTCTGATTTCCCATTCAGCTAGCACCTGCATTACAGGCAGTCTTTGTCCCTAAATAATCTTCTAGGGAACAGGTATATGAATGTGAATCATTGGCCTGGTAGCCACTGAGAGTTACCACTGTCTGAGAGACTACTCAGGCCTCCAGTTACTTCTATCCATATACCCATAACTACATTTATCATGTGATGGACATAGAGGAACTTGTACTGGTGGGAAAGGAACGAGGGGATGTGTTTACTAGCAGGGCTCCTTGAATCTCCTGAGGTGGCATGTCTTGATACTGGAGGTGACATAACTCTGCCCCTGCTACAACACAATGCTGCACATGATATTAGAGTCTGATAAAATTGTGAGAACATTACTTTGAATAGGTACATCTTGGAAAGTGACCTGTCCCTTCAAATCGTTCCTTTTCCTTCTGGTAACCAAAGACATTCTCTTGCATGGCACTCAATTATTTGTTGGGTTTTGGTCACGTTATATTTTGGAATTTATAATTATAATAATATACATTTTTATTTTGAGATCCAATTGATTTTCATCATTAGTATATGCAAATATACCTGTTTATGCAGTAAATATATTGTATGCAACTACAGAAATCAGAAGCTGATAAAAATTTCTTTTTAATTGTAATTAATATTATAATTTTACCATCTTACATAAAATTATTCTGCATCAGAAAACCTAGAAAATAATTACATTTAGACAGGATAAGAGAAAGTGTACTGTGAGAGTCTTATATGTTAAATAGAAAAGATATTAAGCATTGACAAGTATATTGAGTATTCCCCCTCCCTGTACTAAAAGCATGAACCTTATTCAAACCTTACAAAATTTAATCTGTGATAATATCCATGATTTCAGCTGATTATTCTGTAACAGTATATAAAATGAACCAGACTGGTGAATAAACCTAACAACAAAAGTGTGGAAAGAGCCTTTTAAGTATTATTAGAACATTTGACCAAAAATGTTTCCATACGGAAAGCGTCTACATGCTTTGAAGATATTTGAAGACACATATTGTCAGATAAACAGTAGCTGAGAAAGGAATCCTGACATCTTCCATGATACCCCACAGAAAAGTCCTGAAAAGCTCATTCCCGAAAACCATTTCAACAGAGCACAAATGTGATACTGACGCCAGTTTAGCAAAGACAGCACAAAGAACAAAAACCTGGGTTACTGAAAGGGCTTTGTGAACCTTTATAACATTGCAGATTTAACAGAATCATCTTGAAAAGGTGACGAATACCAAGTCTGTCACCATGCAAACTCTATGACATATGGCCAATAGATTGTTGGTAAATATTTAATAAAATGAAACATTAGTCTCTGACGTAAAACCTCTACTATAACAAAGAGCCAAAGGTACAACAACAAAGCACGTGCTCTTTTTTGACAATGGTGCTGTGTTTCAGGTTGCCCATATCTATGGACAAAAATTAAAACTCAGTCTGTTACCACAGTGTAATGCAGCTCAGCAGAAGAGGCCTCTGTAGATTTTCTTTTTAGTTACACCTGGCTTCTATGGTTGAACAGCATGATAGCAGTGTAAAAGCATATTTTTTTTGCTGAAATGTGTCCTTGAAGTCATTACTATTCCTACTTTAAAATCTTTGCCATGAAATCCAGTAGAGTTCAGGCATTGGGTTGGTTTGTTTTTTCCTTGTTAATATCTTGAACTTTGTGTCAGATGTAAGGTGCACATGTATCACAGGATTGGTTCTTCTAAATTAACAGAAAACTATAAAATACATCTCAATTTGCTAGTCACAAGTGCTTATGTGATAGAAGATAGGATTTTTTAGAGGACTGATTAACTTTTTCCTTTGGAGCTGTGATTTAAAATCAGATTTACTAGTAAAAATAGTTTGGCAGCTTAAATTCTAGTGGAACTCCAGAGAGTAGTATGTTTGGCAGCTCAATCCACAATTGGTATGAATTGCCAGAATGTAAACTGCCCACATTCAGCTATAGCAAGCCCGAGTTATTTGCAATATTTTTAATTCAAATCCTAAAATAATGGGGTTTAAAATCTCTACTTTTAAGAAAAATAAACATTGAGGTTTGGTTTTGTTTGGTGGTTTGTTGGGTTTAGTTTGTTTGTTTGGGGTTTTGTTTGTTTGTTTGTTTTTTCTTCGTATTTTTGC
>JANIJG010014450.1:55511-83015 GCA_024611175.1 Megaceryle torquata
TTGTTGGGTTTAGTTTGTTTGTTTGGGGTTTTGTTTGTTTGTCTGTTTTCTCTTCGTATTTTTGCATGCTTAGGGTCATGCTTGTTTCAACATATTCTAGGACCAAAAGACTATGAATGTAATTTCTTCAATGAAAACTAAACCACAAATGTAATTTCCTGATTTCTGCAGCTGAGTTTTTAGGATACCAAGTCGCCTGACAAAAAGTTAAAAGCGGTACAAGATGAAAAGATCCACAATACAAGATCCATTATCAAGACTGACAACTGGTAACATTGTACATGGAAAGTATAAACAGTGCTTGCCAAATTTCTGTGATGGAATTAATCAGCCATCAGAGATGTTTGTCTCAGTCCATTTGGTGCAACTACTTTACTTTCCTCTAGAAGCAGTAACTTACTGCTTTACAGACCTACTACAGATGATACAGCACTTGAATTGGTAAATATATGAGTACATATGATGGATAAATTACAGGGTCAGTATGTCTGCCTCAAAAGCTGTTACCGAATACTCTTTTGTTGGTTTTTTTTGTTTTGTTTTGACAAGTTAACCAAGGAACCTCACATTTAACTATTGCCATTATAGATTAAACTATTCAAAAATATTAGAAAACTCCTGATCTAGCAAAGAAGAGGCACATTTTTTTTTCTCCTTACTTTCAAAAAAGCAATAGTCTTTTTAAAAATAAATAAACCCTTCAGGGCAGCAACATTTCTTCAGGACAGTCAAATCCCTAAACTGCAATTATACCTCTCTGTATAATATTTTAATCCTTAAACACTCCACACAGTGTTATATTGCTGTAAATTATTTTCTGGTCAGCTTACTTATTTCAGCACCTCATTATTCATAGTCAAGATTTCAGCCAAACTAAGAATAAACACATATGTAACACTGAAAAAAACCCCAAAACTGACATCAGTTCAAATTAGTAATAACAGTTTGAACATTTGTTATTTAAGTTTAATTCCTTTAAATTAATTCCTTTAATTTGTTTAGTTCCAAGGCAACTTGTCCTATGCATCATCATGTTGTCTTCCATTATCCAATCATGTATAAAGAAAACATGATAAAGCCATGTTAGAATAGCATCTGTTAACGTGTTTAAAGTTCTGCAGCTACTAAAGCTGATACTGAACAGAGTCCACTAGATGGCATAAAGCAATAAATATAGTAATAAAAAACACAACAAACATAATATATTTAAAGAAGCCCTTCACATCGCTCACCAGATTAAATTTCAAGTGAGCTTTTGCTTTCCTAACTCTGTTCCTGCACACTGAGGGGAATGAGGAAAAGAAAACTAATTCTTAGTGTAACTAGATTATACAACGGGAAGCGTGTTGTTTGTTTGTTTGTTTTAATTTATTTTATATTTTCTTATAAACTTTTGACTTAGTTTATTCTAAATATTACGAACAAATGCTTTTATGTGCTCAATCTTATATAGGCTTGGTCTAACTTGATTTAAGACAACTAAACAGCATCCCTCACCTCAGGTCATGACAAGTCTATAAAGCAAACCCTGAGGCACTATACTAGTAGCCCCAACTCCCCAGCCCACCCTCCACTATTTCCAAAAAGTAGGTTTACAGCTGAGCTGCTCAGGTCAAGGAAAGAACAGTCACTGCAGGAGTCAGGAGAAGCAAAAGGTTTTAATACCGTTTACCCTGAAGTCTCTCTAGAATGCGGGAAATTGTTGGGACACTGCAGAAGCCACAGATACCAGGTGTATGTTCCACACCTGTGAGCTATATTCTGGCTTCACTGAAATGTCTGTTTTCTATATTCCCACACTACTTTGGTTCAGCACTTCTATGGTTACATGCTATTATTTTATATTCTACTGATGCTATCTTTAACAGTGGTAAAGCCAATACAGAGACTGCTCCAGAAACAGGACCAGAATGCTCATGAAAATGGTTGCTAACCAAATTGATGCCAAGTGAAAACTTCATAACATTAGATGATGCTTTTACAGAGTACGCAGCTTCACTTCTACCTTTAAATGGTTTCTGTAGCTGAATCTGACAGCTATAAAGCCACAGACATCTGAAGACACAGTCATTTCCAGGAAATTGAGACTGCTTTTTGACCAAAATTAAACTATCCTTTTCCCTATAGATATGTATCTATTCCACATACACACACACTCTTCATATGCTTTATATATTATTAAAATATGTACATGTATTCAAACATGTATGTGTATATTCAAATAAGTTTACATAGACATATTTACATACATATGTATTTTCATATCCTGGTGCACAGGAGGAATCGAAGATCAGGTAATATATTTTAAAATCCAAGAAAATGTCCTTTACAGACAGTGGGAAAATGCCTTTAACATAAAGAAATAATAGGAAGCAGACCATTTCTCCTTAGTATAGTGTTCCCTGATAGTTATAATGGAAGCTATATTGTTATACACTGTAGACACTGATTAAGAAAGCTTGGTTTATATCAGTGCATTACCAAACTGACACCACAACAAACATGGTGATTTTTTGTCACTAAACCACTTTCCTGGTATAGTTGTTGGAGAGTGCAGATGTAAAAGCATAAAAATCATTCTTATAAAATATTAAGGTATATATTTGACCTTTTGAGTGATGCTAGTCAAAGATAAAGCATTACAAAAGATTGCTGGGGAGAATAATATACACTACTGTTTAGCAGTGCCCATTCATCTGTATCACACAGATGAACCACTTTCAATTAGGGACTAAGTTGAACACTAAGTTGCTATAGAAGTTGAAGGTGTTAATGAAGTGCTGAGTCATCGCAATATCAAAAGTCAGAGAGCTCATTTATGTCTATGGCGAAAGTTTTTCTTTTCTGAATAACAATATGTCATAGATTTCAGATTCAAAAGTGTCCTTGTTGATAACTCCCTTCTTTTCAGTACCCATCAGCTGCGTCTGAAATGTGTCACTATCTAAGTATTTACTAAGTTCTTGGGATAGATAACTGCTCCCTAAAATGGGGAATCATGCTGTGGATACAGAGAATAGCAGTATTTGTTTACACTTACTACAAACCATTTTGTTAATCTTGAGCAAATACTGTTCCTAACATGATCAGAGTCTGCCAGATGAAGCACTACATCCAGCCTCATTAGGTAAAACCCAGTTTCTTCAGGCAGTACAATGAACAACTTCATTTGTTGCCAGGTTACTCCATCTCTAATTTCTTTTGCCAAATGAAGTTAGAATTGGCATACATCTGAAGATGTCACAATGAAAATGGCTTGGCACAATTTTGTTGAGAAATTACTCCTCTTTTTATGATGAACTTACAAGTCAACACAGTGAGTAGTGGCTTGAAATTTATATGTTTCTGATATGTGGCATCTCAGGATATTCCAAGAAACACCTTAGTCCCACTGAAGTGCATGCCTCAAGAATGGAGGGGAATACAGGCAATCTTCTGAGACATTAATTCAATTCTTTCTACTGCATTGATAAGCCTAACTAAGAGTAGTAATTCTGAATGGCCACAGTCCCCAACAATATACTGGTAAAGTCATAAAAGATCCAGTCTGTTCCAGTGGTATTAGTGGTACCAGAAAAGAATCTCTGAAAACTGTTACTTTCAAAAAATCTTTTAACTCTAGAAAAGCATGTAAAACTTTGGATTGAGAGGCAATCTTTGGCAAAATGTTACATTTTATTCTGACTCTATTTTTCTACTGACACTATTTTTGGTACAAAAGAGTTCTTTCTATTGCAGAAGATATATTTCATACCCTTTGTCCTTGCCAGACAGTAGTAGAGAAAACAGTCCCCCCTATCTTTTCTTCTTTTTGTTTAAGCTTAACAAACTAGGAACATACAGCAGGGATATGAGTAAGCAGGCAACAAAGGTATGTCTTCAACTTCCTAAAGATACAGCAACTAAATCTACTTCATTAAAAGTGAGACGTTCCTTTATATTCTTCCTCCCTATCCTGGCCACTAGCAAAAATTGCTTTATTATCCTATGAGTCATTCTTTCTTCAAAATATCTCTCTGGGTAGTACTTGTTAATTAAACTTTATCATCCTCTCTCTCTTACACTTGCTGGCAACAGTCTTGTATCCTCTCTTTTGAATAGACATCTATATGTAATCTGCCATTATTACAGTAGTAGGAAGGAACTGACCATGTGTGCCTGTTGAGCATACAATTACTAATTATATCAAGTAATGCCTTGTGAGTGCTGCTGGTGATTTAAATAGTACATATTCTTCATCTTTTTAGGACAATGTCATCTATTGTACAATAGTTCTGTCTTTCTTTAGTGACATTTTAGACAGTGAACTTGAAAAGTTCTTCAGTTTCATAGAGAAAAACGTGGAAAATCTGTCCCTTTTCTGTGAATGTGACTCTGCAGTAGCTAAAATGGCCTGCTGTTCAGAAATGCAGAGTAGGAAATAAAATGTCATTTAATACATGTAGTAATAATAGCTTGGTGGCAGTGCCATAGCCAAAACCAATGCTCACAATTGTATCTAGTAAAATCATATGTACTGATATCTTAATTTCATCTTTTAGAAAATAAGAAGAAAATTTTCACAAAAACTAGGTTTCACTCGTGACCATACAAACATACATATATATTTCATTATGAGTCTGTCCTACAAAATATACAGAGAAGTAACTGAGCATGAATGAATTACCTGAGAAAATGAAAGAATAATAGAACTGTTATTTATGCTTAGGTGAAACAAATTCACACGGTAGCTCTGTAGATGGCCAAGAAGTTACAGCTTATGTCATTATCCAAAGTAATTTAGCACATAGCTCTGTACTGTCACCACTCTAGCTTTAAATATATGGCGGGATAGGGAAGGTAAAATATGAGTGAAGAGTAGGTGATGTATTGTAAGAGTGAGGTAAAGCATAGAGAAAGCCTAAAGATCTTCATCTGAACTCAGACATCCTCCACTGAGGCTACTGTACAAATGAGTAATTAGCAAGAACAAGAAGTCTGCAATTAGGATTGAATGGAAAGGTAGGAGAATACAGCAACTGATTTAACCCAGGCCAAGGAAATCCTGGAGCAAGACCAGGAAAAGAATCTACCACTTGGAAATTCAATCCAGACCTCATCCAGAAAACCACCCATTTTGTAAGCAGAGACAAAACAACACAGATTGTTGTGCTCTGGGTAGCCATGATTATGCCTTAAAGCTGATCTAGTAAATATCTCAAAGTCTCTTCACGACCTAGGTTTCTACAGATTCAACAGTAAGTTTTAGATAAGGAGAACAGGCCATTATATGTGTGATGTTTGATCTTTTTATTTCTGTCATGTATGAACATCAAAAACATTTGTTGGGACTGCAGTTGTCAAATTGTAAGCCAGCATGTGAAAACAGCTGTCTATCCTCAGCACCAACAAACATGAATAGATCTGTCATCATAATTACAGCTCAGTGCTGGATTGTCTTCAAATACCAACAACAGTCTGCACTGTGAGCAATGTCAAATAAGCCTGACTCAACTGGTTTAGGATCCATTTTTCTAGAGAGCATAATGACAGTCTTCTATGAAAGGCTGCAAAAGTTTCTGTGTAAGGAGGTCTGTTATCTCTCATGTTAAATATTTAATGACATTAAAAAATAATTCTATAAATCAGAAAATTACTTACACATTTAATAAAATAATTATGCAGTTTATTTATGTCCATATAATTTTAACTTTATTACACTCCAACAGTGCTGTTTCCTTATCACAGCAGTAACTGTCTTCTGATATTGCTTTATGGATCTCTCACAAATGTTTATTTAGTTACATACAGTAGATCAAGGGGGTTATAGTGGAATACTGAGATTTTCATCCCAATAGAGCTGTACATTGGCAAGAAGTGACTGAGAGATACCTGAAAGTATCTCCTGATTTATCGGTAAACTAGACAAAACTAATTTGGGAATCTTATTAAGAATAACCAAAATGAGGAATTTCAAGTCGACTGTCACAGGACCTAGAAACTAAACCCCTTGATAGATTTGAGTCTCTACTTGAAGTTAACAATATAAAAATTGTGCAGTCACAGAATCTTAGAATCATTCAGGTTAGAAGGGAGCTCAGCAGCTCTTCCGGCATATCCTCCAGCTTAAAGTCCAAGGCATATCTCTTTGTTTGATTCTATTTTTATGCATGTGCATGCTCCTGAAACCATGAAATATGTTCTACTGAAATTTTTAATTAGAAAATACATTGCCATTATATTCTAAATATTTTATTCACTCAATCATCCAAAACAGCTCACTGGAAGAATCTGTAAAGGTCTTAAAAGTCAGACATTTTGCAGTAACACACTTAAATTGAAAAGCACTGGTGACAAACTGAGAGTTGCCAATGTAGGAAATGAGGGACACTGACTGAAATAAAATCAGGTGATGATTCCTCTCTTAGCTGCAGGTTGCAGAGTATGAGTTTAATCCTAAGTTCAATACTATTTTCATTTCCCTTTCCACCCCTCTCTCCCTGGTGAACCCAGCTGTATATGGACTTGGTCCCTGGGTATGAGAATAAAAGACTGATAGGAAAGCTGTTGGCCATTTCATTTCACTTTTATGATACAGGTAGAAGGTTTCTCCCTCTGCCCCATGACTCCCAGAAGAAGATGAGCACAGTTAGGTGTTTACAAATAAAAATATAACCGTGCACACACATAGACACACATGCGCGTTATGTTGTATATTGCAACACAGTAAACGTGGCATAAGTCATTAGCTTATATTCAGCTGAGCATTAAAGATGAAAGTGAACATAAAGGGAAGATGTGAAACTAAATATAGCTCACTGGTGCTCTGCAGGAGTGATTTTCACAGTGGCACAGTTTATATATAACTACCCTGTATATTGTATCAGAGAATTAACTGGAGCTTCTAACCACTGAGAAAACAATGCAGTAAGGATATACAGAAAGGAATAGAAATAGTATGGAAATGTGCAGATTAGTTGGCAATTTCAATCAAGAAAGAATTAATTGCTACTAACTCTTTTTTAAGCTGCCATTATTCCACTTCACAATAAAGATAAGTGAGATGACAGGAGTTAATTCACATTTCTAAAGGGAAATTTCTGGGAAACATTTCTGGGAAATCTGGGATCTCAGAAATATAAACCAAAATATAATGTCAGCATGGTTTACACACTTTCTTTTACAGGGTTTCTCCATAATATAGGTAACAAAGAATCAATTTGCATCAGTTCAGGATCTACTTCCAGCTGGTGATGCAAATCGTGGGAAGTGAAGAACTAAGTTTTCTATGAAATATTAAGTCCCTGTGTACCTTTAGGGTACTCTAGAATCACAGTTACTGAGGGAAAGTGATTGTTTTTTAGGCTTGTTTTCCAGAATAGAGAACTTGCATTTCAGAGAAGCATTACTGTATAATACAGTATTGTTCCCCATGTCCAGTCTTGTTTAATATCTCCAGTCTTGTTTAATATCTTTATTGATGACCTGGATGAAGGGGATTGAATGTGACCTCGGTAAATTTGCAGATGACATGAAATTAAGTGGGAGTGCCAATCTGCTTGAGAGTAGGAAGGCTCTGCAGAGGGATTTGGACAGGCTGGAGCAATGGGCTGAGATCAATGGGATGAGGTTTAACAAGGCCAAGTGCCGGGTCATGCACTTCGGTCACAACAACTCCAGGCAACGCTACAGGCTTGGGGAGGAGTGGCTGGAGAGCTGCCTGGTGGAAAGGGACCTGGGGGTGCTGGTGGACGGCCAGCTGAACATGAGCCAGCAGTGCGCCCAGGTGGCCAAGAAGGCCAACGGCATCCTGGCCTGTATCAGAAATGGTGTGAGCAGCAGGAGTAGAGAGGTGATTGCGCCCCTGTACTCGGCACTCGTGAGATCGCACCTTGAGTAATGTGTCCAGTTTTGGGCACCACAGTACAAGGACAGTGAGACACTGTAGTCGGTCCAGAGAAAGGCAACGAAACTGGCAAGGGGTCTGGGAAGCATGCCTTATGAGGACAGGCTGAGGGAACTGGGGTTGTTTAGCCTAGAGAAGAGGAGACCAAGAGGAGACCTTATTGCTCTCTACAACTACCTGAAAGGAGGTTGCAGCAAGGATGGTGTTGGTCTCTTCTCCCAAACTACTAAGGACGAAATGAGAAGAAATGGCCTCAAGTTACGTCAGGGGAGGTTTAGATTAGATATTAGGAAGAAATTCTTCACTGAGAGTGGTTAGGCACTGAAGCAGGCTGCCCAGGGAGGTAGTGAAGTCATCATCCCTGGAGGGGTTTAAAAAAAAGAGCAGACGTAGCACTTGAGGCTATGGTCTAATGAGTCAATAGATGTTAGGATGAAGGTTGGACTTGATGATCCTAGAGGTCCTTTCCAACTCTAATGATTCGATGATTCTATGACTAAGGTTTGCAGAATCTCTTTCAAATTTCACACAGTCCTGTGTGAGCAATATGCAAGGAGCAGGGAATAAAATACACTATCGCAGATCTACCAGTGAGGATCTCAATGTCAAAAAGTATCATGTTATTCATAGGCAGGAAGCTTAGCTCATGGAAAACTACTGAGAATCAAAAAAAGCTATTATTTGAGATATAATAGGCCACAATCTCCACCTCTGATTATGCAACCTGGCAAGAATAGAGAGATATCCTCAAGAAAGAACCTCCAAAACCCAGTCATCTTTTGTGTCGGCCTGTAGAGAAAGGAAGAGAGCGGATATGTTTCAATTCCATCCCGACTAGATGGTGAATACATCTGCAGCAGTGTCTAATATTTCTTAGATATTCTCTTTAATCACATGCACAATAATGTAAATAAAGGTGCAAAAACACTGAAAAATTAAAGGTTTGTCTAAAGAAGTGGTGATTCACATAGAATTCAATACATAAAACCTGCTTTGAGTCTGAGTCGTGTGGAGCTCAGTGTACTACTGATTTCTGCCAAAGGCAATTGTAATAATGTTGAAAAAGTTTAAAATATTAAATATGATTAAATTTGTTCAGAACTCATTTTGAAGCTTAAGTGGATGTGGCAGCAGAGAAGAAGCTTGGATGCAACTGTGAATCATAGCAATTTCACTTTGAAAAACTGCTCTCCAAACACTTGAGCTGTACTCTGTGGTTAGGAAAATGAGCTAAACTGGTTTCCCAATACAGTATGTCTGTCGAAGTGAGAAAGTTCACTGACCCATAAGTGCTGTTTGCTAAAGCGCCTTTGCAAGTCCCATCTCCTGCCAACCATGCAATAGCCTGAGACTATATTTGAAACTGATAGGGAATCAACCTAAGGAGAAGGACAGTTGGACAAATTAAATATGAAGCTTCTCAGTTTAAAAATTCGTCAGAAGCTTGTCAAATAAGGATTTAAATATGTGAAATAATAACATTCTGGAAACATGATTTTCTCATCCTGTATAGATTATACAACTTCTATGTGTGTATATATATATATATATATATATAGATGTGAGGATTCCCACTTAGAAAACAGAAGAAAATTAGCAAATGAGAGAAATGGATCACTTCTTATTTGTAGAAAACACCACTGTGACTCTCTATTTTCCCCTGATAGAGCTTATGATCTCTGGTCTTCAACTAAAGAATTCTAGTTTTCCTGCTTTTTGGTACCAAGCTTGTGAATTATTCAGAATTATTCTTTTCCTCACTGATGCTGAAGGAGCAGAAACTACATGTTGTCCTTAGATAAAATAATCTTGACTTGCCTGTAATTTTTACCACTGCATTTGAGGCTTCTGCTAATAAAGCTAGTCACTGTCATTTATTTCCAAAATTATTTAAAGTATTTCTTCACACAATTGACAAAGGAAACCTTTTTCAAACAAAGGTTGGAAATAACCAGTTACTTTCCTAAGCCAAACACAGTAAAAGAGGTAGTATAAAACAACCTCCCCCACCATGTAAAGTCTATGAACACATCTATTAACAAGGAGTCGCTGGATTTTGTAGGGCTTTGTTTACTCAGGGAACTGAAATTTAAATAGTTTGAACAGTTTCTCTGGAATGATCATTATTTTTCATTACTTAAAGATGAAGGAAAATATACAGATCAACAAATTTCATTAAATTGTCAAAAAGATTAGGTTTTTGTTTTAACAATTTTAATATAATTTCTTCTAGAAACAAAATCAGAAGATAATCAGTGGTCCTTACATTTCATATGAAGAGTTCTCAGTATACCTGCAGACTTGTTATTCTGACCTTTCAAGTCTGACCTTAATAATTCTGACCTTAATAATTATTACTAGGGGGTAGCCTTTGTTTTCACTAAGCATATTAGTGAATCTCTCAGGAGGTAAAACATCACTTTGCAAAAGCCCAGTCTTAGTTATATGAGCCATTTAAATACTACATACATTCACGGGCTTTTTTTTTTTTTTTTTTTTAAATGAACCCTAAATTAATAGGGCAACAGTTCACAACGTATTTATAGAGCCAAAACTTTGGGCTATCATTGAACTGAAAAACACCAAGTTCATACCACCAATTTTTTCAAGGCAAAATTGATTTAACTTTCTAGCCCCGAGATGTGTCAAAATCTAAAGACTTTTTACCCAAACATTCTTAGTTTAGGGATTATTATACCATTCTAAAAGAGTTCTGACCTAACAAAACATGGTTAAAAAAAGTGTGGTTAATTAACTAGTTTCTATAACACTAGGGAAACTTTTTGCATGAATCCAAGTAGACTTCAATCTAATTTATGACTATCCTTTCACTCTTTTCATTGGAAATCAGATGAAAGCTAAGGCTAAAGAGCATATCAAGCAATCATATATCTAGTTGATTTTAAGTTACAAGACCTAATGTAAGACACAATATCTTTAGCATTGTAGTCAATTTTTTCTAGTTCAGTTCAGCTCTACCTGCAATTAAAATATCCCATGAGTTTCAGTATGTTACAATGGACTTTTAGTGAAGGAATGAAATATGTTTAACTTTAATGTACTGCTAAATTGGGACCTGAAAATACAAATACAAATAAAAAATTAATAGTTCTGTCCAACTCTCTCTGGAATGGCACTTTCAAGGAAAATGTTCCAACTAGTGTACTTTAAATAGTTATTAAACCTCTAATAAACAACATTTTGTTATATAGAATATACCTCAAAAGAGAATATTGTACTGATGCTAAATAAGCTATACACACCTGCAGGGAAAATTTTCAACTTGCATACATAGTTCCATTCAGTGCTAATACCTTAAGACTGATCTGGTGCAAATGGGACAAATCAGTGCCAAGACAACTGATTATTACCAAATCATAGAATATTATAACAACAACATGCTCATGAAGAATTCTCTATTTAGTCTCCTCTGGAACTTTCCTCTGGTGACAGTGAACTTTGTAAAGTATTCTCTTCACCTTCCCAGATGCATTCCTACACCTACCTGCTCCTCCCCAATAAAAATTACTCAGTATTCTTCTGTATTTTACTGGGAAAGGGCTGGAAATAGAAGAAACTACTTGGAGTGAAAATATTTTTTGGCATTTACTTATAATTGTATAACACATCCTGAACTATCCAATTTGAAGAGTCCTAAGTACAAAATCTGATCAGTATTAGGAAACAAGACATTTCTGTGCCCAGGCCTCTGAAAAGCCACAGGTTGCTAAATAGGGGTGGTTCTTCACTTTGCTTTGTATAAAATTAAAGCAGTAATAATTAAAACCTAATGGCTTAAAGAGATAACATGGTAGTAACATACAGTGCGCATACACAGGTTTTCTATTTGTTGCTCCCAGGATTTTAAACAAATTCACTGCTTAATGCCACTAAAGAATTCATCCTGAAAGCACATATAGCACCCAGTCTCTTTTCTCCAAGTGAATGTTCTGAGGACTGCACTAAGCAGTCTCCTTTTTGAATACTTCTCTCTCATTTTCCCTCACAAAAAACCCAGATCTTCAATTATATGTCATCAGTACAATGCAAGGTAGTGCTATAGTTCATTAGAGACAACAGCCAAGTTCTGCCTGCCTGCTTTCCAGAAGGTGGACATCTAGATCTGAAGTAAAAATTACATCCATACAAATTTCTACCTGAATGAGTGTACCAAACACCAGACTTAAAGGATCATCAGATTAAAAAAAAAAAGGAAAAGCTGTGAAAAGAGCTCAGTTCTTTGAAAGAAAATGGCTAGCATTTTACTGTTTGTACAATTTTACACTGTATAATGAAGCCCTGACAGAAATGCCACTAAGAGGAAGATGATTTCAGAACCCACTCTGTCCTTCATATTTCCTTTACTAGCTGGAGCAGGTCCCACGCTATGATTCTACACACCCCGTGTGCTATGATGCAAAATATAGCATTCTGCATTTCATTTATATCTAAAAGGTTAAGGACTGCAGTCTTTAAATACTTAAATACATCTCTATTTTGGTTGCCCTTCTGTAAATAATTCTGTCTTTCTTTTAGTCTTTTTCTTTTCTGATTCCACCTACATAATTTCTATTGGTCAGGCATTAACCATTACTACATGTTCATAGCAATGCAATTATAGGCACTGTTACAATACAGATAATAAAGTAGCAAATAATAAACGGTTGTCAGTGGATGAATGATATTCTGTAATAATGCCTATCTGATCAGGCACAAAGCCTGAATCATCTTCATATTAAATCTCACATTCTCTTTCCCATTGTAGTGAAGGATCTGTTTTTCTTACCCGCTCTCCAGTCCAACAGCGAGCTTAGGAATGGTATGCAGCACACGATACTGTGATAAAAATAAGAAGGTGGAATGCATCAATGGAACCAGAAGCAAAAGTAACTCATGGTGCTGATTCCCATCATAGATGCCAACAACTCAAAAAGTTGCAGTTTATGAGTTTGTAAAAAAAAAAAAGTTGTCTATTCCACAAGCTGTTTTGGCCCCTACCTCATGGCTGCATGACAGTAATTTAGTAATTCTTGATGTGAAAGTTTGTCAGATGCATATTCCAGGCAATACCTCCTCCCCCTCGTTGAATCATACAGGCTGTGTCCTAATCAAATTATATTTTTGAAGTGTTTCCTCACTGAATCCCACAAGATTGTTTCTCATATATTCCCCCACACCTGCTTTTTAAACTATCTATCCTGAGGCTGCCAACAGAGCCTCCTTTCTTCTCTCTCTCCCCGTACTTCCCCCCCCCCTTCCCTTTTTCTCCAGGGGGGGGTGGCAGGAAGGAAGATCGTCACAGAGTTAATGTTCGTCATTTTTCAGTCCACAATCTGCCCTGTCAGCTGACAATATCCAAAAATGACAGGAAGACCAGTGCTTATTTCTGTCATTTCAGGATTAGGCCCACTTTTTTTTTTTTTCATATGTCTGTGAAGGGGTCATCTATTAATGGCAGGAAAACACGTGTTCAGATCTATTGTGTCCTGTCAGTTGGACTGTCACTGATATTCCCTAATATTTAGGAGGATGCTCACTGATCTCTTCCAGCAAATACAGTGGGATGCTCCCCTTACAGGCCAGGGACAGAAGGCTTGCTGGAGAGCAGCACAGCAGTGATATAGAATCTTTCACCTAAGCTGCTGCCATTTGCTTCCTCATCATTACTCAGTGATTATACAAAAGAACAAAACATTATGTCCTTGGCTGCCCACTGGTTACCCCTGCTTATCACAAGCCAGTTACTTCATACCCTGGTTTTTATTTACAATAGACTCACTGATGTCTTTTGAATTACTTCCAGTTGTATTCCAGGAGTTGTTCTCTGTGGATTGTAATAACCCTGTACCACCTGTTTCCTTACAAACTGACTTGCAAGGGGCATTTATTTCACTTGTTCCCAATCACTTGATAAAACAAGTCTCATTGCTGGGCTACAGCCGATATATAGCTCCTCAGAACTGCTTCTGATGCTCTAGCACTATAAAGCAGCTGGTTGCCTAAGTCTGCATCCTCAGTTGTCCTGTAGTTCCTGGCACAAAAGTAAAAGGGGGAAAAGATTATTAGGGAAGGCTGATACACAGCTGTAAGGACTTGTGGGATTCAGTAAGCAAACACAGGTGTAGTTTTAGTAGGACACACCCACCATATTGTACATAGTGGGGAGAAGGTATTGCTTAGCCTCTGGAACCATGCAGCACAGGGAACAGGTGACCCATGTACAAGTTAAGGCAAAGTTAGGATTGCTTTTATTAATTCTTGGGTTTGAACTCTTTTCCATCAGGTCTCATGCCTTAGGAATATCAAAGACAGAATCCATTGACTAATCACTAATCACAACCAGTCTCTCAGTAAACATGTCTAAAACCACCTGTTCCTACTGAAGGCTGGTTTGCAGCTGCCACTTCAGCTCAAGCTGGTTCCACCTCCCCCTCTTTCTCATCACATATTAGTATTGTTTAGTAAAGATGTATCATAAGAATGATAGATCATATTGTGCCAAAGAAGCATGAAGTCTTAGCTCTTGCACTTAGATTCTTAGCAATTATAGGGTGTCGGAGATGAGCTGAAAACCTTTTCTTTCCTAAGCACAAACACCAACAAGTTATCTGAAAAATCTAATTGTCATGGATCTCATGAAAACAATCCCATTTTGTTTGCACGAGTAAAATACCTTTCTGTGACAGAGAATGAAAATAAAGGAACAAAGATATGCGTTGCATGGAGGACACCAAAGAGGGATAGGCAGCTTCATTGAAAACTTTGCATAGTCTTTATCAGTTACTTAAAAACAAGCTGTGCACAAACTGAAGCATCCTGGGAGTTTAATTCCCACATTTATTTTTAAAAGAATCTCCATCTAAAATGACATACGTGATGTAACACAATGTCAATCATTATTTCAAGCCAAAGAAACTAAATTTTAATAGGATTTGGTCGAGGGAAGATGGAAAGGAATTTTGAACACATTCTGAAGTGCTTTTGCAATATATACTTTGCAAGAAGCACATAATAAATCCAAAATAATTAAGTATATACATTCCTATTCTGAATATTGACTACGTGTTGAAATTTTCAGTGGCCTTCATTGGATCCACTCTGTGTCTTCAGTGCACTTCTCTTCCTCATTTTCTACATGTCTGGAATGTTGGTTTAGGCCTAGGTGACGCAATTATACAGGGACTATAAAACCTGCTTGACCACAGCATGGGAAAAGCTTGGGCCATAGCCTGATGTTGGATAGCTAGTTTCTTTGATTAAGAAGTCCTTAGTAAGATATCCTTGCAAGGATGATGCAAGTATCAGGAAGAAGCAAAGGGTGAATGTTTCATGTAAGTTTTTTTTAGCCTTTGTACCTTCAGACTTAGGCACAGTGCTAGAGCTCATTTGGAAGTTACATTTTGGAAAGAGGAAAATAAAATTTAAAAAAAAAGGCTTACAGGATTCTCAAATGTTGAAGTTGAGCTGCCACAACTTCTAGACACCATTTTCTCATCTAGCAGTCAGTAAGAACCCAAGTATGCTGTGCTGACTACAGGTAAGAAACAAAGTAAATAGGGCAATGAAAAATCGTTAAACCAAATGTTTGAATGGACATGACAGCTAGTACTTGGGAAAGCTCAGCTAGATTTGTGCCATATAGCCTTGATAAGAAATTGTCTATCCCAGGGCACCCTCTGAATCTACCTGTACAAGAAGACAGCTGCATTTTTCCCCTTCTATCTTTTTAGAGATAAAATCCAAGAGTGATACCAAGGTGATCCTATGATAAGGCAACAGTACCAAATACTATGTCTATGATAGCAATAGATACACGTCAACTGGACTTCTAACCCTAGTTCAGCAGCCTAATCAGTTACTGATTATTTCTTCATTTATCATATCCTTGGAATCCATTCCAGACCAATTCTCAATTACCATTACTAATATCGGGAAAACTGCAGATATATCCTAGTCTTTGGTTATCAAACTGAAAGTGAAGAGAAAGAGTAGTAGTTAGTGAGACTGACTGGTTTTCCAGCTGTACTGGAACTGTTCCTGAACAGCTGAAATAGGGACAAGTAACAAAGTGGTATCAGGGATATTAGGTGCATGCTAAAGAACCTGTTAAGCATATCCAGCCTAGATATGCAGAGTCGATGAGCAGATCCAATAGCAGGGACAGAAGCAGAGAAGATAAGAACAGGTACTAGGAGGGCTAGACAGGGATGGGAAACTAGCTGTTTAAATTACTGTTTGTTGTCAGTAAAAGGAAACTGATCATCTGGACTATCAAAACTGCACCACAATAAACAGATAATTTGGGCAGGTCAGCTTGCATATCCCTTGCATATCCTAAAAAGAAGATTTAAAAACAAACAAACAAAAAAATCTTACAATTAAAAGATTCATAGGTCTAGCTTCATTAACAAACAGTAAGTAAAGAAACAGTAAGAGAATTTCTGAATACTGTATAAGTGTACCAAATAACAGAAATTAATATGTGAAACATCAACTTGACCAACAGAATAAGAAAAAAGCTAGGATAAGGCAAACTGCATAAAACCTTTACAGAGGTTTTTTCCCTTCACTGCTACTGCCTACCTCCCTACATCACTAGTTACTAGAGATGTCATCATTTTTTTCTTAACCATGCCAAATTAAGCTGCAAGTATATATGAAATATACTACATACCCCAAGTCTGACTATGTACATCCAGCCAAAGCTATTAGAGAATACACAGGGAAGTGCAAATACAAAGAAGGTGATACTGTACAGAAATCAGGATTAAAAAAATAAGTGTTCTTGTATGACAGTTGCCATGCTGAGTCTACTCTACTATGCTGCCTCACTCTGAGTTATTACATCATTCTATCTACCCTTGAGGCAAGCTATCTCATTGAATTAGCATTTGCATATTTATCTCATCTAAAAATACGTGTAAACATATGTATATAAATACTGTATCCCACCTGCCCATCAGGCCCAGTCACCTCCCACCTCCTGCTCACTAATAGCACAGTCCTGCATCACCTCCCACTCAGCTAAGCTATCCTGCGCTAGTTGCTTTCGACATACTCACGGCTATATATATTTATGAGCAGGATAAAACCCTTCTGCAAAGATAACTTTTTTTTTTTTTTTTTTTTTTTTTTGCAAGAGTTACAATGCATTTTAGAGTCACTGTGATGCTCTGGGTTTTTTTACACCGTATTATGTGCTACATTTACATATACGTATATGTCTTTGCAATTCATTTAGTTTAAAAACGTCTGTGCCACTAAGATTTAAAAAATCCCACGACCAGCCATTTTTATTTAGGCAAGGGTATTTTTTCTAGCACAATAATTAATTCTTGAAAACTCTGAATTACCAATAGGTCTTACAAAAAAGTGAAGACAATTATGTTTTATTATATACAAACAGATTCCTCAGAGCAAATATATTCTACTGTGGAAATACAGTCTTTTGATTTCTTGTGTTCTATACATGCTGTATCAGTGGTTAAATGCAACCATTGTTAGGATTCCTAATGCTACTGTGCCATCTATCCATTCCTAGTACAATGCAGATACATTCCAAATCTATCGTAGAATGATTCTCATATGATGCAAGTTTTCAGTTTTCTCTTGCTTTTCTTGTGAGGCTCTTCAATTGTGTAGTATTTGATCTCCCTGCAGAGTATTTAATGATTCAAACTGATATAAATTTCATTCAACAATAAAAATTTCCCTATCTAGGTATTTGTCCTTTTCAAGTGCATGTTAACAAATATCATAACCTTTTCGCTCCATACTTTTTATTTGGCCAAGTTATACATAGCAATTGCTTTTCATGGTCAGTCAATTGCCTTAATCTCCAACTTCTATCTAATGGGTTAAATTATGGCTTAATGCATTAAGGTCTAGGGTATGCTTTCAATTCAAAAAAGTTTCTTGTGGATTTAAAAGATGCTCATGGTTTAGGAGATATAGCTGTAAATATGTAAAAGTTTATAAAAGAGTGCGAGTTAGACTTGAGATCCCTTTTGAAAAGTTTGCAAATGCATACGGGCTACAACATTTCTGTATTACATGGATTTACTTGGTGCAAAATTGTGGTGTTTGTAAGTAGTTTAATGGACTCCCTATAATTGATGGAACAGCAACTCCTACTTGCCTGGTTGACTGTCACATGAACACTATTATCAAGGGATGGTCTTATTCTCACTCAAGTCTAGAGTACCTTTTTGTTATCACCCCGGAACACAAGAAGTACCCAGAATATGTCTGGAGGCTCAAATTTCAAGCTCTGGACTGAAATTTTCAAAGATTTAGACATTTATGTGTATCTGCTAAGTGGTACTTTTGGGGTTTTGGCAGGGACAGGGGGAACTTTCTCCTGTGGCCATTCCCCTGCAGCAGTCTTACTAGCAGCTTATGATGTGACATACAGAATAGTCTAGGCAGGAATGACTCCTTCCAAGAACAACTACTCTTGGTAAGCAAAAGAAAAGTATACCTAGACTATTAACACTCATGCCTAAAAACTTTTAAAAAACGCTGTATGTTTTCTGAGGACAAGACTGAGGTTACACTAGCATCTCTCCATCCCTGAAGAGTAAGCAAGAGTGTTCAGCTGAACATTAAACAGCTAGCTTTCAAAAATACCTATTAGTTGTGCTATCATATCACACCAAAATCTTGTTTCCAACCAGAGAGTCTCTAATATAGTTTTTGTTTCTTTGAGATTTGTAGGCATCAAGCTTCTAGGTATCAGAAATTACCAAGGAAGCAAACAAAAATCAGTATGACTTCAAAAATGCCACAACTATACCCAGTAAAAGATGAAAAAAATATCCATTCATATCCTTATTTTAATCTTCTTCCCTGCTTTTCCTTAGAGCTCAAATAATTAGCTTCCATGTGTAGGGTTCCAAGTACATGTCTACAGGATACCAGACCTGATAAAATCAATGTATTTTCTGAAGATCTGAGACTGAATCTTAATACAGATTGTCTTATGAAGTGGCATGAAAATACACATTCTAACGTAGGAGGCAAAAAAGTCTAGGAAAGCATTTTAATTATGTTTATGCTTTCAGTGAGCATAATAATAAGTACAGACAAGCAAGTAGGCAGCAAAAAAGCTCACGGGGATTATTTGTAAACTGTTGTAAAGTTAAACTAATTAATTAAGTGCAATTGATATTCAGTTGCATTATCCTCAACAGGATAGAAGCTGGATTTATTTAACATGGGCATCTCTCGGAACTGTATTTTTGCAAAGGATCAAGACCAATCTTAAAAATTAAAAGAAGTAGTTTCCCCTAACAAAGGTATTAATAATAATAATAAATAATGACTGTTAATTTTTAGGCAAAAAGTACTCGTTCATTTTTAGGCAAAGTGTTCACTTTAAACAAATTTCCATATTTCACAGGCTGTAATTGTCAAAGACAGAAAAAGTAAGTTTCATAAATCATAGGTGAAGACAAAACCAAGGAAACCTTTCTATTAAAGGGGAGACTTTCTTTTACTACATTACAAAACAGACATTTTTCTGTTTGCAGCATTTTGCACTTTCTCTTGGCACCACAAAGTTCTTGTACATCCCAAAACATTTCCACTGCTTAGAAATAATCATAGCAAATGCTGAAATGCTGAATGCATTTCATAGTGGCCCTTTACCCAAAGTTAGTGCAGAATGTTGCAGCATGCACTGTATCAGACTACTGTAAGAACATACATAATCCTTGAGGTTTTTTCAGCAGCTGATGTCAATATTAACTAATTCCCCTAGCTCAGGAAGTGAACCATAATCACCACTTTGCAGGAAACAGAAGTACCATACTCGTACTCAGAAGTCAGTCACCGGAAATTAATGGAAGCCTATGGGTAACGACTAATAATACATTTGCAGTCATGCTCATTTCTTCAATATACCTGCTGTTCTGAACTCCACATTATGCCTGCTTTTGCATTTCTTGGTTGCCATCCTTTAAAAGACACACTGAATGCCAAGCTTAAGCTTGTACATACCAAGAAGTTCTGTCCATAAAGGATAGTGGGAGTTCCATCTGTAAGTCTTCACAAACTACTGTGGTAATCATTGCTAATCACCCATGTTTCCAATGTAGTCAATATAAATAATTCCACAAACAACATTTGCAAAGTTCTGACATGTGGCAAATGTTCAGTAGCTATGTTTAACACATTCTGGATAATCCAAGTTCTTCATACACATTAAATTAGCAATTTTGACTCACGATAAAAAGGGAAAGAAAAAAAATTTTTTTTTTTTTTAGATTCTATTTTAACAATAAGAGAAAAAAAAAAGTATGTCATGCATGAATGATAAAAACTTACAGGAAAAGGTGTTTTGGTATCTTGGGTAGTGTATAGCTGCTACAGTTGTTCCTACATGATCCTCCCAGCCAGTATTCTGAGTACTGAAGCTGTAGAAAGAAACACATTATTTGATATCCAACTGTCAGAATAGTCCCTTAGGGAAAGAGTAGACCTGCTTCATGTTATTCCTTCTGAAGACTTCCATACTTTCTCCAAACTTTTGCAGCTTTTATTAGTAGAAATTTTGGTATTCACTCCCTTTGGGTAGGAAATGCTCAGTTGTTCCTCTTAGAGAAAGTATCACAGATGTCTTTATCTTTCTTTGGAGAAACTGGACTTGAAAAAGGAATATCTTCCTACTTAAAAACTCAGATTGTTGTTGCATAAATTTGAATATTTTATTTGCTAATGTTACTATGGTTCCTTATGCTTTCCAGCTCAGTTGTTCTCTCCTTTTATGCAACACAGACACTCTTAAACATTAGAAGACCAGAGTGTGAGAAGAATGTTTACCTGCCATGGATCATGGGAATTGTAGTCCAAGGAAAACTTAGATAAGGGCAGCAAACTTATCTCCTTGGAGGCACTACAGGAGATTCCCATAAAAATTAGAAATTGCCACTACTAAAGTATTTGGCTGAAATTCATTTGGTTTTTAAAAGAAAACTAAAAATCACAGATTGAAGTTTGAAACTTTCTGTAAAAAGCTAAGAGGTGAAAATAGCTTTAGTATTTAAGATGCAGGAGAATACTAGTCATGTTATCACTGTGATTACTAACATGGCATTTTACAAAAGAAGAAATGGAGTCATTAAGGAGAATACTTGCTCATGGTCAGCCATTGAAGCGTTGACTAAATGGAAAGCTGAACCAAGCAGTCAGAAGCATGTGAAGGACAGAAGGTTGGGGAGAGGAAAGGTCTGTACGAGCTGCAATTCTGATCAACCTTAACAGCTATGGAACCACACCAGAAACTTTGCCACCTGAAACAGCCACTTCTATTCACTGTGACAACTTTTATTGCTCTGTCACGCCACCCACCCCCACCCAAATAATATATTTCTTCTGAATCATAAAGAAGCATTAACCCAAAAGGGTCTCTGCCTTTATTCCTCTGAAAAGCTTTTGGCTTGATCTTTCCTTTGTCCAGCTTTTAGGCAGGCATTTAGGTGAACACAAATGCTCAGCAGAGATGCAAAACACACAAGATTAGCATTGCTTATCAGTCTATGCATATATATTATCACAAGATTCTTACTAGATGAAAAACAAGCAGGCAAAAGCATAGCTGGGCAATACTTCATCAAGGTAACATTTTGTTCTGCAGTGTGGCAACCTAAATGTTCTCTAAAAGATTTGCTTTCATTTGTGCATTTACTTGGATGCTCTTTCAGTTCCTTGTGTCTCATATAAAACAGATTCACTCCAGGGGTATTCAGCCCTGGTAGAAATTCCACAGATTCCCCTCTCTTGCAGGATCTCAGAGTGTTAGTAAACATAAGCAGCAACCAATCATCAGGCTACAGTAACACATACATCTCCAGGAGGCAGTGAGAAAGCCTTAAATAAAACATAGTACCAGCCTTCAGTAAAGTGCATTGAGACAAATGCCAGGGATGTGAAAGGTGTCGCTGGGATTACCAATGACGCGCTAATGGTTGTTCAAGCAATCTCTGTGCCTCCTTCTCTCTGACTCACTGTCTCCCTTTGGAGGCTCCTCTCACGTCATTGAGGGACTGAGGGTTATTCACAGATCACTGACTAAACGCAAGCTTTAGCTTCCCGCCTGCACCGCCTGCATTCCCCTGGTCATATGAACAGGACTGAGGTCACTGCCAAGCAGCCTTTGAGCTTTTTATCAATAGACCCAATAAAAAACCCAAACAAACCAACCAAAAATTTGACTACCTTCTGCTCTCCTTCTGTCTTTTCCCCCACTTTGCCCTCACCACCCCCCAAAAAAACCAAAACAAACCACAAAGCCTTTCTGCTTTGTGCTCTTTTCCCCAAAGGGTTAAAAATTCCCCTTATCACAGCAGAAGTTTTATGGTTTCTGACTCTTTCCAGAGGCTTCTGACTAGTAATGCAAGATTAAATATAGAATATATATATAAAACTCCAAAGTTTTATGTGAGAATCCAGCTTCAGGATAATGACTAGAGAAACCTTTTGTTAGTACCAGAAACAAATGAGCCACAAGTCAACCTAACCATTCACTTATACACCTGTTTCTAATTACATTTTACAGTGCACTGCAATACATGGGGGTTTTTTATACCATCACTTTAGTAGGAAGCACTTCAGGAACTGTCAGTGCAATGTGTTTGACTCAAGCCCCTTCCAAATAGCTATTATCACTCACTCAAGTGCTATATTGTTGTTGATTTTTTAAATTGGATTCCATAAGTTAGTCACTATTTTCAGTGTAACTGTTAAGGCACTGTATCCCAAAGTAAGACAGGTGCAGAATAGTACAGCCCCAATGCAGATACTATTGTTTAGATTTAATGGTGCCTTCAACCAATCACAGTGCTTTTTTATCCCTTTCCATGTGGAAATAATCTGTACTGCAAAAAAGTGTATTTATACTAAGATAACTGTAACAATACTATGGGAATATAATGAGCACAATTAGCATCTACACAGCAAGGCAGCATAATATTTGTGTGCAGAAAAAAACTCAGTAAGAAAAGATTATTTTATAAAGGATGACAAAATTAAGGACTCAAATCCTATGTTTTCAATGAAGAAAACAAGCTATTAAACTGGCTTCAGCACATACAGGCAAACACATCTCAGAGCATGAGTGTAATCCATTCACAGGGCTTTTACACATATAGGGCTCTTCCTCACAACCCCATGTGAAGTTGTCCCTATATCACCTTCTCCCCATCTTACTTATTTTCCTTTTAATCCAGGTACCATTTTTCATCTATAATCCTCACCACATGTTGCAATACCGCAACAGTCAGGATGGCACCTCTTCCACTTACAGCCCTCTTGAACAGAATCATTTCAATCACCCTCAGCTAATTCATCACAAAAGCCTCTTCCATCACACTTGATACCAGAAACAAGATTATTAATATTTTTCTCCAGAAATAATGATTTCTGTTGCTTGCCAGGAAGCTTTGTTTCAGGAGGCTCAAGCCTCTATAGTATGCATAAGTACTTCACATGATACCAGTAAAAAGGGTTGGAATGAGGCTAAACAGACTCAAAAGTCAGGAAGTGCCTGGAAAATAGGAAGGGTAAGGATAGTAACAGACTTAATCTGCTTAAGCGTTTTTGCCTGTTAACACTGAAATGGAGACAGTAACCTAGAGATGAGATAGTCAGCAGAAAAAGACTCTGGACTTCATCATGTTAAACCACGAAAGCAAAATTTTCCAGACTGTATTTCTTAGCACCCCAGCACAGCCCATTAAATGTAGCTGTGGCAATGAAGCAGACTGGGGAGGATTCTATTTTTCATCTCCTCCCAAGCACTCCACAGAAGGAAAATACCGTGCCAAGTTCTCAGTTTACATTTTGTGACAGGGTGATGCTCTTAAAAATTAGTTGTACCCTCCACTGAAAGTATAGTTTTCTGCTGTCATGACTAAATCTCCTGAAATAACGACTCAGTTTATTTTCACACCATACAGTTCTCTGTTGTAAAGAAATTCCAATTTATTTTTGTCTGTCTTCTTCCTATTTTCAACATTTGTGACACTTCAACTTTATAAGATAAACATTTGAAAAGGAAAACGTCTCTGCACTACAGAAACACACTTTTATCATGCTGGCTTTTAAAATAAAAGTTCAATTCTGAAAGGGGGTAGAAATCACATCATTAGAAAATGACTTTGGATAGTCCTGTAGATGAATTATTCATATTCTATTTTATAGTCCCCTTTATTCCAATAAATATCAAATGATTCAGAAAGCCTATGATTTTCTGTGTTAATCAGATGTCTGACACTATATTCAGGTCTGATGATGGGCCAAAAGCAAAAGAACTTCTTTATGTGAGCTAACAGCAAAGACTCCTGACAAATCCAACTTACGTTACATGTCTTCATGCAATAAGATGTTCAAATGTAACTTAATTATGTTAATGAGAATGGAAAATTTCATTTAATTATTTATAGCCCAACCACTAAGGCATCAATAAAGTAGCCTGGCTGATATTTCCACCAAAACTATTATGTACAAAATGAGCTATAGCTCGCTCCCTCTCTTTTTTTTTTTTTTCTTTTTTTTTAAGAAAAAAGGAAAGGATACTGTCATTTTATTTATTTCTTTCAAATCTATTTATGCAGCTATCTACATTTTACACATCACTATTTGTAATCAAGGACAAGGATATACACGCATGCTTTATATAGACACATATTTCAAATACATAATGGTTAGGCTATCTTTCTAACAATTCAGAAAAACAATTTAGACAACTTTCTATTTTGAGCGACTATTATCACCTCATTTGCTGAAGGTTCCATTATGTGATGTTTTACAAATCCATCAGTAATACAGAAAGACAGAAAAGTACATCATATTTGTGCAGAACAACACAGAAAAGTTGTCACATGGCCTATATAGCCATATAGAACTGTATGTGGTCTATATAGCCAATAGTGAGTCAGGATGTTCCAAACCCTTAATCTTTGGATCATTCTTTCTCTCTCATTTTGGTGGCTACGAGAACCCTTATTACCACATCTGCCAGTACTTCTAATAATTTATAAGTGCTTTTAGGCCTTAACCATCTGAGGAAAAACTGTTATTCTTTCCAACAGAGGCATTAAATATGCTACAATCTATAATTCTTCCTGTGATTTTTTTTTTTTTTCCTATGCCATACAGGAGGGTCTTTGAATAACAAAAGCAAAATGAAAACTGCACCCCCATGTCAGAACAAGAAGAAAGCTCGAAGTTGTAGCTCAACTAATTTAAAGCTCACCATGGTCAAGGAATGATGTTCTGCTCCAGACCAGCTTGCACTATACATTTTTGTCTGTTTTCCTTACACCTGATTAAGCAGCAGACAGATGAACCCAATCACCATTTTGGTGACAATGTGATTTTATATTAGCTTAGCTGTAATGCAAAGCTGTAACTTTGAGTATGTCTACACAGGAAGTAAGGCTAGTAAATCTGCATAATCAGCTTAAAATTCATGGTCTAGGTTTCATGAAAATAAAAGTATGTCCTCAAGTAAGCAGGGTGTATTTCTAATGTGAGATAAATTAACATTTTTATATGGTGTAACTTCAGAGACCGGTATGACAGATCATGAACATTTTAAAATCCCATTGAAAAAAAATACCTGCCTTGGATTTGATTTTAAGCCATGTTACAATATTTGTAATTTTTTATGTCCTATCTAAGATCAAACAGAACTATAAGGACCTGGCTATATTTGAAAAATAGTAAATAACTAACAAGCAATGACAGGTTATTGCAAGGAAAAAAACTGTCCAGTAAGATTATCAAGTAGGGTTTCACTGTTGCTGCAGTATCTGCTGCCTACTGAAAACAACTGTTGTGATTAGATAATTTTTTCACATTAGAATAATAATAAAAAAGCGCCATAAGATACAAGATTAAAAAGAGAAACAAGCACTTTTTATATTATTTTTAATAACACAGGCTAGTCAGCTCTTCAAGGCATCAGTGCAGATTCAAACTGATTTCCTCATTATGGCCTTTATGCATCAGCAACACGCTTAGGAAAATAAAAGGAATTGAAATCAGTTAACATTGAATTTCTAACTAACCCTTAAAATCTGACTAACCCATGAAGCAGGCAGCATGGGCAACAGATGATATATAGACTGACTGAACTAAGCAGATTATACATACACCCACATACACGAGGGGTGGAAAAGGAAGACATGGAATGCATTGTGGCAAGAGTAAGCCTTGATATACCAGACATTGACTGTGCGTATCTCAACTGTAGCTTTCTTGTTTTGCACTTAAGGCAGTATTCCAGGAATGAGAAGATCTGGAAAACAAGGCACTCTAAGAATAAAAGCCAGCCCATACACATAATAATTACTGTATGTTCATTTTTGATTCTGTGCCTTTTTCCTGTTCAGCGGCTGAGCTGCACGCAACAGCTACTCTAGGATCATCCTAAATTGTGAAGCATCTACTACAGGCAAAGAGTATAAGGAACTAAAATACAGTCAAAAGCCAACATTTCCTTGCTTAACTTGCACAGTTGGTACAATGGCTGTGTTGTGTTAGTTACTGATTCATTGTTGGCTGGAGGGCATCATGGTCGTGGATAAAGCTGACTGAACAACAAACAAGTATGCTGTAGAACAAAAATTTGCACCCATGGCTGGCAAGTGTGCCTGTCAGCACTAATTGCATTTCTTGTTATAGATTAAAAGAATGCACAGCACAGCATCATTATAGCATCATCAGTTCTAAGCAAAAGAAACAAATAAGTTAGTGGTACCAATTATGAAGAATAATAACAAAAACTTACGGGCTTACGAGAAAGAACACAAAATATACATACAACATGTATTTTCTTTAATATTTTAAAGCAATAACTTCAATACTAGCTATATTGTGTTAATTAATGATACTACAGCTCACGGCTATGGCATTTCTTGGCAAATTGTATGAAACAGATGTCTGAGCCTGAAGACACTGGCTTCTATTTTTCCCCAAAATAGTGAGCTGTTAGCATTCTTTCTGCTGCTAACATATTGAAATTTGCTGCTGTTTTCTCTTCTGTTGTTTCAATGTTAAATCAGAAAATGCATTGTTTGTTGGGTGAGAGGAAGTAGATATATTAGTCCAAATTGAGAAAACAAAACATAAAAAAAATTCGAAACATGAACAGACTCCCTTTCATGGCATTGCTACCCCCTAAAGAATATAATACTAGGATGATGGAAATATTTTCAGCAACTGATAAGGAAAAAAGGAGAGTGTGTGGAAAGTGTATATAATAGTGGGAGGAATACCTCAGAAGGGATGTTCTGTCCCATGTTTTGTTTCTATTGTAAAGCTACTTGGAAATAGAAAGCCTGTATTCCAAATTTTGATATGGCAGATATTTCACTTGGGAATATCCTAATAATTCTGATTTACTCCTTGCACACTTTTCTAGAAATTGATTCGGTTTATTGAGGCTTGGTAAGTGTGAAAAAGCAATATATGACAACTGTAGTTTGCATATTAGACCTAATAATGATGAACCCATGATTTTTCTCTGAAGAAATGATTTAGAATCAGAGAATGGTAGGGGTTAGAAGGGACCTCTGGAGATCATCGAATCCAACCCCCCTGCCAATGCAAGAACA
>JANIJG010014452.1:59738-73973 GCA_024611175.1 Megaceryle torquata
CCCCATCCCTGGCACCATTGCAGGGGAGGTTGGCCGGGGCTCTGAGCACCCTGCTCTAGCTGCAGATGTCCCTGCTCAGTGCAGGAGCATTGGACTAGATGATCTTTAGAGCTCCCTTCCCGCCCAAACCAGTCTGTGATTCCATGATTCCCATGCAGGTGCTGTGCCCCACACTGGTGTGCTGCCCTACCACATTTTCTGCAGCCCTTCCAGAGTCACCTGCCCTTTGAGATGGAGATTTCCCATCCATGACAGTGGTTTCTCAAAGCTCCCTGAGACCAGGAAATCATCTGCTCCATTTTCCTACTAACAACAGGCTTATCTCAGGTGGCTTTTACTCATGAGAGGAGGATCTTTCACAGACCTGAACTGCAGTGGTGGTGGGGCATAGGTGGGTGTGTGGACTGCCATGACTCTTGGAACCCTCAGCTCATTTTTCCTTTCTTGGGAGCTCACCTTAGGCTTGCTTTGTAATCAGGGCACTGGGGAGGGTTGTTATTCTGCCCTCTCTGCTCCCCTCCTGCAGCTCTACAGGCACCAGAAGCTCCAGAGAAGGTATTTTTATAGACTATATTGTCAACGTGCTCCTAAAATTTGGCTATCCCTTTCCTGCCATATGTCCCTGGCAACTTCCTTCAGCTGAAGCAAGCCCCCCTGACAGCCAGCACAGAAGCTGTCAATCACGTCCACATCCATCCAGTCACTTGACAGGCCCTGGGGACCACCTGCTCATAGACATGACTTCTTTCCCTCATCCCCCCTCTCGGTACGTCTGCCTTTTCCACCTCAAAGCTGTCCTTGATCAAACACCTGCTGTTTTCCTGGATCTCTAACTTCTGCTGCATTTCCATACTCCTTCTCCCTTTACCTTCACCTAGAAAGAAAATCCAAATACAAGTGCTGCCTGTCCATGGTGACAGTGGACATAATGGGAAATGGCTTGAGTAACATGGAGTTCTTAATACCCTTACTGGCAGAACTTGCGTGAGCGTTGAGTTGCAAGCTGTGTCGTTCCTCGTGTCTCTTCCTCTCTCTGAAGTCACTTTCAGCTCGTATCTGAAATTAGCTTTTCCTTTCTGTGGCATCCTGTGTGTTTGTGAGCTCCCATCGTTTGCACGAGGGTCTGGCTGTTCTCCATGGTCTTTGAGAGTTACTCTAAAGAACTGTAAAACTTCTGAGTTAAAAAGATTGTGAAAGGATAAATGTGGCTGCAATTTATTGTTACTAGCCATGTTTTAATTAATACTGAATTAATTGTTTATGTTTGACTTGTCTGGATTTCAGAGAAACGGTTTGTTTCAGGGGCATGAAGTTTTGCTTGGGTGGCAAGAGCTGGTCCAACAGCTCTATTTTGGTGTTGTGTTAAAAAAATAAACAGAAGTCAAAAAATTGCCAAATATCAAGAAGATTTGCCACAGTACAAGGACAAAATACCTATTGCTGAGAATGTGCAGTCACCTTTCGATTACAGTTCTGTTGTGTTTGAGTGTCAACCTGAACTAGAGTCATACTCACAGCAGCATATGGAGCTGTGACCTCACACAGGGTCAGGGCCATGGTGTCCTGCCACAAGATATTGGGGCTGGGGCTTTTCCCTGCACGTTCAGCATTCATCTGGTAGTGGTGACCAGAGCTTGGTGAGCAGCTCCCATAGCAGTACTGGGCACCACACAGGTGCCAGCCTCCCTCTTCTGCTCAACTCAGAGCTCAAGGAGTCACCAAAGGCTTGTCCCTACCATTTCTTCTGTGGTTGGTTGGAGTAAATTCTTTTTTTCCCCTCTGCTGAGTGATTTTTCCCCTTGATGAGGACAGGAACTGGTAGAAAATGGTTTCTTTTTTTTCCTGTGTTAATTTTCTGCCAGTTTAGTGAATTTAAGTGGCTTGTGGAAAAGGTCAGATAAATGTCAGAGCTGCTGGAGAGAAAAAGTGGAGACATGCAGTTGGAGTAAGATGAGGGAAGGAAGATTGTCCCAGATAGACCTGCTAAGACAGTTTGAAAACCTCTTTAGAAAGAAGAAAAATAGTAGCCTTTTGGGTTAGTAGTGAAGGATCCAAATTAATTTTGGATTTAGTTCCTAGAACAGCATCCCACTTAATCTTACTGAATTAAGAGTTGCAAATTCTTATTTTTAAGTAGCTCACTCTGATTATCAGAACAGAATTTGGATTACGAGTCTTGTGTAGGGAAAATGTGGAGTTTGAGAAAATGAGAAAAATCTGTAGATGCCTTGAAAACTGCACAAAGACTGAAAACGCCTTTATTGGCATTTCTTTATTTATTAGCAATCTTTATTTACTAACCATATTATTTTACTAGCAAGCTTCGTCTGTCAAGAGATATCCTCTAGTGTATTGACTTTTTTTAGGTGACTAATAATCTTTATTCTATCTATTAATTAATTTGCCTTTACCACTTCTATTCAGATGTGATCTTGTGGTTTCTTTTTCAGGCATTGTGTTCTGCTGCAGCCGTTGGGTTTATTTACTTTCTTTTGTGGGTAACTTAAATCCTTCTGGGAAGAAGTGCAAATTATTGAGGGTATTTCAACTTGACTTTAAAGTCTGATTGGGAAACTATTTGGATTTACTGTTAAATGAAAAACATCTGATGCAATTTTGAAGGTCTTAAATCTTTAGTTTCTAATTGTGATTGCTTTCTTGGGCTATAATATGTATTCCTTGGCATTGTTTGCAATTGTTTTCCTGATCAGAGGTCAGCTGAAAATGAAATTCTGTTATAAGAAGCATCTACAGTATAATTGAGAACAAATTTAAACCTTTTTGAGAAACATTATTAATTCTTGAAAACAAGAAATACAAAAGAAAGTGTAACACTGATTAGATGGCTTTAAGGAGAAAATTAAAAGACATTAAGTATTATAATCAGAATTAAAGGGCATAAACATTGACAGGGGCTTAACAAAAAAGGTGTCTCCTTTCTTCTTCCCAATCACATTTTTGATCATTTTATAACAATAAAACTTTACTGGCATAATGTCACCACATTTACACTTCAAGTAAATCAAGATGCAGAGAATGACGTACCTTGCCAAATAATTATACCAGTATAAAAAGGCATACAAAATCTACTCTTTTCTCTCTTATTTTCATAATATTTATTAATTTTTTTTAGTGATGTAAGGTAGGTGAACCTCTGCAGACCTTCCAAGAGCTGTCATTTTCTTCTGCTAAATCACTTTGAGTGAGGTACAACTTCAGCCTTGAGTTGGTTGCTGTGGTATTTCCCTGACATTACGGTTTCCCATGTGATCTGTTGCCATTTCTCTCACCTTTGGCATGGGCAATCCATAGAACCATACCCTGCACATTCCTGAGAAGATCCTAAATGATCCTGTCTTATCTCCATAGCCCGGGGGCACGTGGCCACCTGGCTACTTTGGACAGCTTTCGGAATCTGCTGGAGTCATTCTGGACCATGGTGAGATTAGGCATGGTTTGTCATGAGGTCTCTCTGGTGCTCATCCCTTTGAGAACTGGGCAGAGCAGTTCCACGTGACTTACTATGCCAAAGTTTGTTTGGGGTTTTTTTAGTAGTTTAGTATAGCTTTTTTTAATTTAGGTTGGACCTAAGGAACAATTTCTTCCCCACAGGGCTTGTCAAGGCCTGGCCTGGCATGCCCAGGGCAGGGGTGGAGTCCCCGTGATCCCTGGAGGGGTTTCCAAGCCCCCCGTGGAGCTGTGGTGCTGAGGGCCATGGGTTAGTGGTGCCCTGGCAGTGCTGGGGGAGCGCTTGGACTTGATGACCTATCTTAAAGATCTCTTCCAACCCAAACAATTCTGTGATTCTAAGGAGAACACTACACTGAGATGTATAAAAATGGCCATATGGTAACTCACTCGAGCTGCTCTTGTGTCCTGTAGTCCTTGTGCATTACCAGTGAATTCCTCACCCTGGGAAAGTTAGTGCTTTACCACTTACTTCTGCAGGGCCACAGTTTTGCCCTGGTTTTGCTTGATTTTATCTTTCATGACCTACTTTGCCCTCCATAGACCCAGTATGGATGAAGGAGAGTGGAGTTAGGATTCAGTTCTGACTGAGGCAGCCAGAAGAAAAAATTATCTGTAAAATCTGACTGCCAAATCTTTGTTGTTTAGTAATGCGTGACTTGGAGAGAATCCAGAACTGGAGTAAGTTTGCATGGCATATATTAAAAAAACCCAAACAACAAAACAACCCACAACACCTACCCTCTACTCCTTTACTTATAGTCTGATTCGATTTCATCTGGAAACTACCAAGATACCATAAATATGAGAACTTACAGAACAAACTTTTCAGAGCCTCTGTTCAGAGGAGAGCTGCTCTTAAGGGCAACTTGATATTATAGCAGCAGAAACCGGTTTATATTTATATTTAGTGACTTGCATAGTTGCTCAGTGATTAGACTCTTCCATTTTCTGGCATGGGTGAAATGGTATGTTAAGACAGGATATAATCCTTTCACACTCTGCAGGCAATGTCACAGTATGATGTTGGCACTGTTAGGCTTCCTTAACCCTAGAACATGTTGCATATTCCCTCTTGGCAGTGTTTTAGAGGCTACAGGCAGTAACCCAGAAGTAATCTTATTACCTATAACCAACTGTATCTGCATGGAATGGGGTGCTGACTACTGAGCAAAACACAGTTACAGTCATTTGAGATTCAATTAAAATCTGTCGGTTCAGTCATTTTTGTGAGTCGGAAGCAGATTTCTTCAGCCTCCTCTTGGAACTGACAGTTTCATTGAGAATTTTCTGAAGTAACAAACATAAACTGCTGGTGTTCCTTCAGCACACAAATTGCGTTTCAAATGCGTTTTGCAACATCTTTTTTTTTTGTAGACAAATGTGAACAATGCTGTTATTTATCTGTATCGTGGATGAAGTTTGGAATTTTTATTTCCACCAACTTGGTCAAAAGACATTTATTTTTGGAGAAAATATGCTGCTTGCACAAGTGTTTCTTTACTATGAGATATTTCTGCCAGTTTATCTCCCTTCCCTCTTGCTTGGCACAGTTCACCCAGGACCACTCTACGCATGCACGCTAATAACTTGGAGATAGAGACAGGAATCAAACTTTGTCACAGAAAAATATCATCTTCCTGCTATGAAAAAAAAAAAAGAAATCCCTGGAAAAGCAGTGCACTTTATCAATAATAGCAGAATAGAAACAATTCCGTACAAAAGAGATGGAGCTTATTCTCCTGCACTGTTTCATTCAATTAGCTTTATTGATAAGATAGAAAAATAACTTGAGAAGCTAGATCATAGAATCATAGATTGGTAGGGGTTGGAAGATCTGGAAATCATAAAGTCCAACCCCCCCTGCCAGAGCAAGAACACCCAGGGCAGGCTACACAGGAACAGATCCAGGTGGGGCTTGAAAGTCTCCAGAGGAGATGTTGATGTTGTGGCTGGTGGACCTTTGAGGATCATCGTAGAGCTCCTGTGCAAGGCTGATTGCAAGAGGCAAGCTGTGTATGTAATGTATATAGACCTAACCACATATAAGGGTTATAAGGCTATGTCACAGCAGTAAGGAGTGTGGAACTGCTAAAAACTGAAGACTTGCTTGTCACCAGTGAAAGGAATGACAGAGAGAGTCCTTTCACACCCTTAACTCGGCGGATTAATTGTTTATCGCCAATCTCCACTGGCGCTAACTCAGCGCATATCTGGCTGGTACGTGTTTTGTAACGAGTTCTGTGGGAGGCAACGTCAAACTTCTTATCACCAGTATTTCAGAGTACTTAGGTGCAATCATCACTTCTAACAATTTAATCCAAGTCATATTTAAACTACTTTTGCTGCCCAAAAGTCCATTCTTTACAGTTGTTTGTAATGAATCACTAAGTGAAGGGAACTGGTCAAACTTTTGTGTTCGTTATGAGTCACCAAGATGTTTAGATACGTGCCAGTGTATTTTGCAAGATTTCTGCTAGTCTAATTAACCACAGAAAACCAAAATGTAACTGCTTGGACGTCAGGGGAGAATCTCAGTGACATATCTGTTAAAGAATGATAGAAAAAAAAAAAAAAAAGACAAAAGACATTTCTAGACTTTTAGAGTGTTGAGCTTTTCTGGTGATGTCGAGACCAGTGGTGAAAACTATAAATCACATTACAGCTTTTTGTGTGATCCTTAACCACATCCATGAGAGCAATGTGCTGTTTGCGTCAATAAATAACCATAGTTCACATTAATTAAAGCTGATAATTTCATCTGAAATGATGATTTATTTGTTTATGGAAAACATTCTTTAAAATACTTGTGAGGTTTGAAAGTGGGGCTTTTTTTTTTTCCTCAGTATAGTGTAGGTCCTATAGGCTGTATGGTTTTACTATCCTAATAGGCAAGTGTCATGTGTGATAATAACATAAATTTGCTATTTCCTCAGTGAGATGCTAGGAGGGAGATTTTGTTCTTTATATAGGCACACGACAGGCGGTCTGTCTGCTGCTGATAGTACATGTGAATAATTTCAAGTGAGATCCATCCTGTTTGCATTGTGTTTTCTGAGTTTAATTATCGAGGTGAGAGAGGCACTCGAGAGGCACTGGGGGACCAGGTCCTGGCTCTGCTTATAGTTGGTGCATAAGTATAAGCAAATATGAAATTAAACAGACGAACTGGTGAAATTGTTTGCCTCAATGTTTTGCATTATTCTTATAAACAACCTCCTGTCCCTCCTCTGAATCATGATAATCAACAAAAACTCATTCCCTTCAGAATCTGGGCACAAAGGTATCGATTATTTCCATCAACGGATCTTTTGGTAGACTTTTAACTATGGACCCTAATAAGCTGCTGTTTAAAGTGTGTGTGTGTTTTTATTGTCAGTAAGATAGGAGATCACAAGTGCAGTAACCCTAAATTATCTTGTTTAGGAGTTGAATTTCTGGAGCTTGGTGCCCAAAGCAGTGCCAGGTGAACAGAATTTTTTTGTCATCCAAGTCTCTTAGTCCACTTCAGTATTCAATCACTTGTTTTTACCTTCTTTTCTCGATTTACAGGTGGGTTTTTAGGCCAAATATATCCTTTGAGATTAGAGCAAATGCTGGAAGGTCTAGATAGAAACAGGAAAGTTGGATGATATGTATGCACCTACCAGTGGCATAATTGCAGTGTGAACAGACGGAATAATCAACGTCTTCATAAAATATGAAGCAGTAGCTTCAGGACAAGTATCATTTCAGTATCGAACCTTGAACACTCTCCCTTTTCACTTCCGAGTTTACTTTGGTTAAGTTTCAACATTTTGGGTGTGCTAAATATTAGGAAACATGTGTTTCCAGTGCTATGGAAGAGCCTCTCTGGAGGCTTCAACTTTGATGAACAAACACCTTCAGGCTCGTTTGGAAAAACCTCGGTGGTGACCACAGTGACATTGCTGGTGTTGGCATTTGTCTGCGAGGGATGAGAGCCAGCCTTAATGTGAGCAGGATTTATGCAGCATCTTGTTAGGGAGACTTTGGTTTATTTTATCAGGAAATGAGAGCAGCCTGGAAGGGAGAATGAGAGCCCAAAATGTGGCTGGAAAGCTCAGACATGCTCAGGAACATATTTCCCCCCCTTGGAGAGCTCAGTTTTGAATAAAGCGCTCCCCGGGCTCTCACACTTGTTTGCCAGATGTGGTTTTCCTGTCTTTTAGAGCCCTAATTGTGTCCCAACTGGTGTATTTTATGGATTTGCCTATACCTGTAGCAAAACAATTAAGGATTCAATTGTGCCTCTGGAGAGAGAGAAGGGACAGAGAGGTGGGGAGGAGAGCGGTGGCCCCAGGGAAATGGCAGGACGTGTTATGCCTTTACAAACCACCGTGCCTCATGAGCCTTAATACCTGCAAAACACATGTTGTAAACACCCTTCCCAGACTACCAGCACATGTTTCCCTGCTCAAAAGGCCCCTTCTAATACTGCAGGCATTACTAATCTAAATCTGTTATGGGGAGAAGGATTATTGCCCTATCTGAGCGTGTGCGAGTGGGGCGAAAATTCTTTCCTAACATCCAGGGCTTAGTGTTTATGTTCATCTGGGAAACAGGCTCGTTTTTCTGGTTGGATTTTGCAGATAATGGATAAAATGAGAGCTGAGAAAGTTGGAGCCTGCTGGACACCTAGCAAAGGAGTTTTTCCATCTGAAGCCCATGCGTAGGGGTTGAAGGAGCTGCCCTCCTCCTGCAGGACCTTCTACCCTCAAGCGTGCCCCCTGCCTTTAATTCGGCTCCCGTAGCAGCTCCAGTTGCTGGGGATCTGCCCCGTTATGTTTTATTCTCCCGACAATACGTTCATCCCATTAACTGGTTTTGGTTTAAGCTGATAAATACAGACATGTCACCAGTGTTCATCAGCTGAGGATACCAGTTCCTGGCTGGTATCTGGAGACCTGAATCAGGTATCTCCAAAGCCGTGAGCTGCTAGATGTCTAACCAAAGAACTATAATTGACTGTAGATATGAAATCACAGAGACAGGGGCTTATAGCATATATTCTCCATAGGTATCAAACCTTTCATGACCAGGAGTGCCCAAAGAGACCTGGTAATATAATGATACATTATAGAAAAGCTTCCTTTTGTATCAAGAGAAATACCTTAATGAAGATCGCTCTGAAAACTCACAGGTTGGGTCTCTGCGTGTCTCTGGAGCACTTTGTCACAGAGAAGATGTGAAACCTTAATTTAGTTTTATTTTTGGAGAGAAAAGAAAGACCTAAAGCCTCAATTTGTGTTGAGTGGTTGAGAATTGTGTGTGTTTGTTTTTAATATCTATCAGAAGAGAAGAGGCTTTCTCAATATCACACGTTAGGTAGGATTGAGTGGGCTCGGAATGACTCGCACGGGCTTCGGGTCTGTTGAGCAGACAGCTACATGCACCAAATCCCAGAGCTCCCCAAAATCTGATACAATGCTGGAAAGGCAGCAGCAAAGTTAGGAGAGAAGTAAAAATAATGATTGATATGGGAGGTGAAAAATTATCCCTTGAATGCCTCAGCAATATTTTTCTGCCTTGAAAATAAAACAACCAAACAAACCCACAACAATTTCTACTCCCTTCTACTGTCACCTGGCCCCACGGAGAAAAGTTTTAATAGATTTTTTTTTTTCTTCTTTTAAATTGAGAAAGTAATAACCTGCTGTGTGCTCTGTTCTGTGTTTCATTATTAAAGAGGAGATATTGGGTCATTACTAATGCAGTAAAGCACCTGGACCTTTGCACTTTGTTTAAACATGCATATCTTGGAGAGGAGATTACAGGAGGATAAAGTACAATATCTTGCAGACTTAAGTGAGCTGATGTTGAAAGACTGCATTAAAAAACTAAAAGTGTGAAAGCCACTTACTGCACTTGCCAAATTTAAGTGGTAGTGGTAGGTTTGTTAACTTAACCTTTGTTAAACTAAGGACCTTCTGGCTGCTGTTGGAGCACACTCTGCAGGCTCCCCAGTCTGAGCCCACACTTCTTCTATAACCCTCATTTGAAACCCTCCCGGTTCTTGGAAGCTGGGTCTGGAGTCTCTCTGGGGCTTCTCCAGCTGCTGCAAGCACAATTCCAGTCAACGTTTGCTGACAGGGACTTATTGTCCACAGCTGCCACTGGACTCAGTGAGAAGAAATGTGAAATATCCACAAAAACCAGAGGCCAGCCAGCACAGAACAGTGCAGTCCCAGGCCTGTTGCATTGGCTGCTGCAGCATAAATAGGACTCCTCACTTTTTTTGCTGCTTCATGTGTCTGAAACTTGCTCGGTGGCAGCAGCAAAGTGGGGATATTATATTTTTTAAGGGTAAAAAAAAAGTTTTGCTTTCACAGCTGCTGTATCTTCTCCTCACAGCAGTGCTCAGCGCCTTTAATTGGCATGAAAAACTGTGTGATAAACATCACTCTGATGAGGAAAGGCTGAGAGCCCTGGGGCTGTTTAGCCTGGAGAAGACTGAGAGGGGATCTCAGTGCTGATCAGTATCTAATGGGTAAGGGTCAAGAGGATGGGACCAGACTCTTGTCAGTGATGCTCAGTGACAGGACAAGGGGCAATGGGCACAATCTGCAACCCAGGAAGACCCCATCTTCTTTTCTTTAAGGGTGTCAGAGCCTGTCCCAGGCTGCCCAGAGAGGTTGTGGAGTCTCCTTCTCTGGAGAGATTCCAAACCCACCCAGACCCTGTGCTGCTGGGGCCCCTGCTCTGGGTGACCCTGCTGGATGGAACAGGGGGTTGGCACCAGAGGATCTCCAGAGGTCCCTTCCAACCCCCACCACGCTGGGATTCTGTGATTATATCACTTTAACAGATAAAGCCTTGGGCTGGCACGCTTGTCACCTGGTTAGATAGATTAGAGGATGGTTCCACTTGTCTAATGCCACCAGCTGTCTGACAATATTCCTTAATAATATCCTCTTGATAATCCTCTTGATAAAAACTAACACACAATGTCCATAGTTCCTGTCAGACAGCACATCCAGGTAGCTCCATGCAGTTCAAGTTGCTCATTACAGAGCTGTGCTACCAAAGAGTTTGTTCAGCTATTCAGCTCATCCCAAAACATGAAATTCTACAGGCTCTTTGCTAAATCAAACAAGCAACTAGAATAGTGCATGCAAAATAAACCCAGAGATTGTTGATAAATGGGTTCCAAAAGCCATTCATAAAGATTATGACTTGCACGTTTTCATCAATACAGAAATTGCTGTGTTTAAATTCAAAAAGCATGTGAAGTAATGAACTCTATATCTTACTTTGAAGATGTGTCAAAACAGAAATGAACATCAGTGTGCAATATCAAGGTTTTAATATTGATTTTGGAAGCCAGTCTATATATACTTCTGCAGAAACATCACATATTTCACAAAGCAACTGCTTTATGCTATTTACACTGCATTAGAGACAGACAAATAGCTTTGGACTGTATGTGCCACAGCTAAAAACAAATTTAAGGTCTGAAAAAAAAGTTCAGTTAATTTTTACCTCATGCATTTCTTGCCTGCCTCTGGTTCCAGGTACTAACCCAGAACACTGAGATACCCTGAAGGTCTCTGTATCCCTCCTGTTCAGTGACCAGAAGCAAGAAACAGTTATCAAGTCACAGAGTTCAGACTTGGTCCTGAGCCTGAGCTTCAGGTAGTATCTAGGTCTAGACCCATTTTTGGGTGAAAACTCTGAAAATATCATGAGAAAACACTTCTTATGAAATCCTCAACCCCTGTCTCATCCCACTGACAGCCTGTTCTGGCTGCCCTGAGAAGTTTGGTGACTTTGAAAAGGCAGCCAAACTTTTGGGATCTTGTCCATGTCACAGAAGCTAGAAGAAATGATCTGTTGGACGAGGTCCATCTCTACGATCACACAGCATTTCCCATTAAAGAGCACCAGCCCATCCCTAAGCCACCAAACATCTTCCTGCTGCCAAATACTCAAAAGGGTATACTCAAACCTTAAAAAGAAATCAAATCCCTAAGCCACCCCCCAAGATTCAGTTTTCCAAATGGTGCTTCTTGAAAAAACTTGTCCAAATTCAGTTTTTTTCCTCAGAAATATCTCTGGTGCTCAGAAGATGAAGGCACATCAGAATAATGCAGCCACACAACTGACCATCAACTTTTGATTCCTTTGAGCTCAGAAAGTGGTTTAACATACTCACATGACCTGCACATGACCCTGCTCAGCACACCGGGGACAATCCAGACCAAGGCAACACCTCCAGCCAACACAGTGCTCTGTTGTAAGGTCATTAACAAGCATCTACTGACGATGGGGAGTCACTGCAAGGAAACTGCAGTTTGTAGATCAGGTCAACCCAAACAGCAAAGTTTCCTTTTCATCTGAGACCGTGTTATCCTCCAAATGAAGTTTTCATCTCAATAGTTTAAAGCCATACGTGAAATGACATGAATAGCTTGTTCATCTTTATAATTAACTTTCACTCTCTTGACTCATCTGCCTGCTTGGTTGTCTTTGGCTGCTACTTTCCAGCCTTGTGTGATTAGCACTTGTGCAAACCTATTTTGAAATGTCACCTTCACCAAGGTCATCCCCATTCCGTATTAATCAGAAAAAAAGGCCCATAGTACTGACCCCACTTCCTTCCCTCCTCACCCTTAATTTTCTCTTTCACCGACACCCTCAATTGCATCTCCATAAGCCAGTTCATAATCCATTTCAATGGCTCTTCTAAGCTATTTTTAATCATAAAAAGCCCCATCAGTCTGTTGTGTCACAGGGTGTCTATTGCTCCTTTGAAATAAGGACTGAAAGAAGGTGACACTTCCCCTCTTATCTAGAGAATTGTTGGTATTTTTCAAAGATATTTGGGGGATGCATTTATTATTTATGCTTTCCCCTAGGTCCTCAATGCTGAATGTTCTCCTCTTTTCAGTGCCAAATATAGGAAGAAGAAGAAGAAGAAGAAGAAGAAAAGGAAGAAGAAAGAAAAAGAAGAAGAAGATGAAGAAGAAGAAGCAGAAGCAGAAGAAGAAGAAAGAAGAAAGAAGAAAGAAGAAGAAAGAAGAGGAAAGAAGAAAGAAGAAAGAAGAGGAAAGAAGAAAGAAGAAAGAAGAAGAAAGAAGAAGGAAGAAGAAGAAGAAAGAATAAAGAAGGAGAAGAAAGAAGGAAGAAGAAGAAAGAAGAAGAAAGAAGAAAGAAGAAGAAGAAGAAAGAAGAAGAAAGAAGAAAGAAGAAGAAGAAGAAAGAAGAAGAAAGAAGGAAGAAGGAGAAAGAAGAAGGAGGAGGAGCAGAAGAAGAAGAAATAAGAAAAAGAAGAGAAAAATAAAGAGAAAAAAATAAAGAGAAAGGAAGAGTGAAAAAGAGAAGGAAAAGGGGAAAGAGAAATAAAGAAAGAGAAAGAGAGAAAGAAAAAAAAAAAAAAAGGAAAAAGAAGAAAAAGAGGTGAAGTATTAGCCAAACCAAACATTTGGTATTTTTGTCTTAAAATACTCTAAAATAAAAGCATTCTCCCCATTCAGCAAGAACAACAGAAGAAAAAGGAATTGAAAATGTTCAAGAATTGTCACAATTTCCTCATTTTTAACCACCCCTAGAAAATAAATGGGAATTATTCAACCATGAGTACATTTCACTGGAGTGACACTTAACAGTCCAAAAATACGGCATTTAGTTCTTCATTGCTCCAAGCAGTAGATAATTTTATGAGTGGCTGCTGCAGCAGCTGCACTGGTCCACAAAAATTAATTGTTTGATTGGAGAAAAGGGGGTTAATTGTTCTGGACTAGGTTTTTTTGTTGGTTTTTTTTTACAGACTTTCACTTTTAAAAGATTGTGAAAATTATTGTTTCATACAAAAATCCCTCAACAAAATACAGATGCGATTTTCTTTTTACTTCTGCCACTGAAGATGGATTATATTGACACAAAACTGGAATCTGTCACCTAACACGACTCTGAAATTGCTCGGTAAGTGCTGGACACTGATAATTTCTGCTGACTCTGCATTTAGAGGTTAAGATCCAAGTCTAATCACTCTAGTGAGAACAACGACTGGATCCAAGTTCAGCTGCTGTTCTGCCAGGGGCATGAATCATTTTACCTGTTTCACAGGAGATTTCACATAATATTAAATCCTCCTCTTTGGTTTCAGAGACTTTTGTGGACAAAGAAGGGAAAGACAGGCAGAATCTCAAAGTGGGCACGACATCTTGCTGGGACAGCAAAGGATGGATTTGTGGGCTGAGGATACAGCAGGGCAGTCAACTGGTGTTCTGCAAGGGAAATTACATTTTTCCCCCCAAACCAGCATGCAGTGTAGCCCAGCTGGCCAAGGGACTTGAGAAGACTCTTACACATAGTCACTGGCATTGGGGCTAACCAGAGCTGGCAAAAGCAGGAGTCACATTTCCTTTCACCTTCCCAGGGTGGGACTGGAGTCCAACTGCTCCCGTGAAGAATTTTAGCTACCTAATAACAAAAAGTAATAAATAAACATGGACATGAAGTAGAAGGATGGAGGAAAAAAATGGGGTTGCGGTGACTGACTGTACACAAGAGATATAAAATTTTATTTGAGCTGTACCAGCTCTAACAAGGGAGAAGAGAAAATCCTAGGCTATAGGAGAATCACAGGGTCATAAAATCGTAGAATGGTTCAGGTTGGGAGGGAGCTTTCAAGGTCATCTAGTCCAACTACCCTGCACTGAACAGGGACATCTGCAACCAGAGCAGGGTGCTCAGAGCCCCAGCCAAACTCACCTGGAGTAGTTCCAGAAATGGGGCAGCCACCAC
>JANIJG010014452.1:74073-95774 GCA_024611175.1 Megaceryle torquata
TCTTTTTCTTTTTCTTTTCCTTTTTCTTTTCCTTTTTCTTTTTCTTTTTCTTTTTTTCCCTCTTTTTCTCATTTTCTTTCTTTTTGTTTGGTTAACAGGGGAATAAATTTACTGCACTAATACAGGCATTGGAAGTTAAACCTGACTCATTTTGACTGGCAACTCAGCCCCAAACCTGGAAGAGAAAACAAGCCCTGTCTGCAAAACATGGAGCTATATTCAGCCCAGGGGCTTAACCAGTCTTGTCCCCTTCAGCAAGGGGGGCAGATCCATTGCTGAGAGATGGTGTTTACATCCATGTACTGCTCTTGTCAATGGTCCTGATGCAGAACCTTGTCCATAGAAAACAAAGTGTGTCAAGAAGAAAATTATGCTCCATTGGATGCCTCTCCTATGAGGCCAGGCTGGGAAAGTTGGGGGTGTTCAGCCTGGAGAAGAGGAGGCTCCAGGGAGACCTTATTGGGACTTTCCAGTATCTGAAGGGGGCTACAAGAAAGCTGGGGAGGGACTTTTTAGAAGGGCTTGTGGTGACAGGATGAGGGGTAAAGACTTCAAACTAGAAGAGAGGAGTTTTAGAGTAGAAATTAAGAAGTTCTTCACCCTGAGGGTGTTGAGACACTGGAACAGGTTGCCCAGAGAAGCTGTGGTTGCTCCATCACTGGATATGTTCAAGACCAGTTTGGATGGGGCTTTGAACAACCTGGTCTACGGGGAGGTGTCCCTGCCCATGGCAGAGGGCTTGGAACTAAGTGATCTTTAAGATCCCTTCCAACCCAAACCATTCTGTGATACTATGATTCTATGATTCCATGAGAAACAAAATCCTATCACCAAAATGGAGATTTAATACATATTTGGATACAGGGCCAAGCTCCCTTCTTGCTGTAAAGTGACACTTTCCTACTGGTTTTCTGCTGATATATGCTGATGGAACCATAATGCTTTTCACCAGTGAAGGGCCTGCCCCTCAATGACATTTTGTCTTGGAGATGATGGTTTTTGTATTGCAGAGTGGATGGACTGCTTTTCCCTGCTGGGAACTCTAGCCATGGGTGCTGAAGTGCTCCTTGGGGTGGGGTTGACTCCATGGTAGGGTGTCCAAACAGGTTGATTTTGTTGGAAAGGGGTTTTCTGGGTTACCCCATTTCAGGTTGGAGCCCTGAGTTTGCTGTGCACCCCTCCTACAGCAAAGGCTGCCAGCATTGCACTTTAACTCCTAAATCTGACCCAGATTTAATGGGAAAAGTTGAAACTCCCACCCCAGAATGGCCACGTCCTGGTATTTACTGCTGAGCAAGAGTCTCATTTCCAATCACCTCTGCTCCTCCCTGTCCTGTTTCAACCCTTCTTCCTTCAAACCCATCACTTATAGAGGTATCACTGCTTCTGGGGGATCATGAGATAACCCCCAAGACACAAAGGAAAACAAACTGGAAAGGATTTCAGAGCCCCCCCAAGAAATTACTCTACAAGTTACAGCAAGTGTTTTTTATTTTTTCTTCTTTCTTTTTTTTTCCCCTTGTTTTTCTCCCCCCTTCCCCGCTCTTTTCTTTATGACTATTCTAATACGGACCCCTTGAGGAAAAACAGAACAAAGCCTATGTATGTTGCAGGGGCCGGGTGCATTGCCAGTGTTTAGCTTGCTTAATTAACTGGAAAATTCAGAATTCACATGCAATTTCACCATTGAGGGGAGAAAAAAACCCATCCCTGTCAAGAGAGTAATACTGGTGAATATTAGTTCTAAAATAAGGTTGGTAATGCATAGATAGTGAGCCTGCAAGGGGCAGAGGGGCATTTCCTAGAGAGGAGAAATCTTCCATTACCAATGTTTCCGTTTCCAGAAAGGAAACGTGTCCAGATTTGGAAGGATTTCAGCTGAACTTGCATTCTTAAAAATTTCAACATTTGGATAAGATCTTTACAGCAGTTTGGTAACTAACCCCTGATTTTCAGCATCCAAATTCTCACACCCCCTTCCTTACCTCTTCCAGGTTGGAAATGCAAACCTCCTGACTTCACAAAGGGAAGGATTTGTTTTACAGAGCAGGGCAATCACAGGGCTCACAGGCCCTAATAAAGTCCTGTTTTCAATGCTCACTCAGCTTTTATCTCATCCTCAGCTCCAAGAGTGGACGGTGTGAACTCCCACATGTCCGTGAGTCATTGACCTCCCCCAATCCACTGTGTTTCAGCAAAACACTTCAGTGACTCACGTATTTTTATGCTGAGGGACATAATCCTTCTGTCCTGTTGAGTCACAGACCTTGTTGGAAGCCTCTGGACCTCATGGCAATGGGTAAATATGAAATCACAGCCTCTGATGTCAAGGGAGGGATGTGGTGTTTAGGGAGATCAGAGCTATGCTTTCTGGGGGCTTTCTCTCTGCACAGTCACCTCAGTCTCCCGGGGCATTACAGAAAAGGCTGTTTCTTCTGCTGCAGCATGAAATAAATATGTTCTTAAACTAATATATATATATATATATATCTTTAATGGCAAAAGAGATCTTTTCATGCTGGAATTACCATTCTCCCAGTTTCACTTTGATGTGACAGTCTTCAACAGTTCTTCATGGCTAGCTGGCTGGCCAACTCATTATTCTTTCTATAGCCTTTGTTTTAGACAAAGATATCCTATTATTAATGATTAGATCCTGTTTATAATAGTACTTTTCTTAGCATGTTATTAGGTACTTAATTGCACAAGCCACACCAGGCTTTTCCTGGGCTCACTTAAACTGTATCAATAATCATATCTTCCAACACATAAATCACCATATCTTCCAAACTTCTAATCTATTCTGGGGCATTGATATCAATTTTGTTCCCATACCATGTGTTCAATGAGCTGCAAGGTCAGCTCCCTAAGACTGCTTATGTACAGACGATGAAAGAGCTCTTCAGGCACAGAGATGTGTTTGCCAGTTCTCCAGGGGATTAAGAATTAAACTTTTTTTCTCTTTTATGGAGCTATGATGTAAGTCTCATTAATTCAATCCAAGCAAAACAGTGAACTTCTGTCAACCCCTCCTTTTTCCCTGATTGATCAGGGACGTGACAGCAGCACATTCATCTTGTAGCCATGGGACTGAGGCACCACCACCTTCTGCCATACCTTCAGCCCCAGCCTAGCTCAGCCACTCACTGCTGCCCCAGACAGCCAAAGCTGAAACCACCACCAAGCACAGACCCACCTGGCAGGACAAGCTCCCAGGGACTGCTTTACAAAGCTGTCAGAACCCTCACGACCTTTCCTAAGCATCAAACTGGGCGACCTGACCTGTGGATGCTTTGCTACTCGAGATCCCATCCCATGAGATGGAATTGTCTCCCTTGGTACTGGCCTTGGTGCCTGTGGTCATGGCTGTGTTCTTGGTGCCTTCCCACCAGCACTGGGTGCGTGCTGGTGGTTGTATATCCTGGTGGCAGGATGTGGCCTGATAGGATCTCTGTTCCTGCTGTGCCACTCTGAGAGGACACTGCTTCCCAAGAGACATTTTGTATAGATGATGAGGGAGTGCTGGTGGAGATTCCCTAGTGTCCAACTCCTTCTGTCAATAGACCACCATCTTTTGCACGTCTATCATGTTCACTTTTACAGTACCAAGTCATTGGAGAGTGACTGGGACAGGCAGATTCTCCACCCACACCCCAGTGAACACATCGAGCCACATCACCACTGTACGTCTTATGCTTTCCCAATAGACATGGCACGTGGCTCATGTTCCATGCACCAGATGAGGCTGGGTGGACCTCTGCAATGGCTGAGGTTCTCTAGATGTTGGATTTGGGCTCATCAAGACTTTTTCCATGTCAGAGCATAGAAGATTTAGGTTTGTCACTGGCTGCACCCATGCTTGTAGACATATTCACCACTAGAGAAGGAATTGACTGGGATACTGTCTCTTCTGCTACTAGTTCAGCCCACTGTGTAACTGATGGGTCTTAGAGATATTGCAGCTTGAAAAACATCAGCCTTCAATCCCTATTTTTGTCTATATTGCCAGCAATCACAGTTTGTTCAAGTGATAATATAGTCAAGGGCCTCCCAGCAAAGTCAAGCGTAGAAAATGATAATTTGGGGTCACATTCTTGCTGCCTCTAAATGTTTGTTGGCCTAAAAGAATTAATGGATTTACTCTGCCCTGAGGCAGAGGTCAATGGAGGAGAGCTCCTGTTCTTGAAACTGAGAAGTCCCACCTTTGACCAAGTTTGATACAGAAAGCCTTGCTCTAAATGTAATACATTAGTACCTCTTAATGCAAAAAGCCTCATGGATCCTCTTTACAAGCAGCATCAGCACAAAAAAAAAAAAAACCCCAACACCCTCCCAAGCAAACAAACGAACGAAAAAAGCAACTTAAAAAGAAAACCAAGCAAACCAAACAAAACATAAGTGTACAAATAACTACCCTTTGCAATCTGGATGTTTTACGGTTTGGGAAACATTCTGAATAAAGAATCCAAGCAGCTCTATCGCCAAGGAAATGTCACATAAAAACAGAAGAATCATAGCTTAGATCAGGGAGATAAAAAAGGACAATGCCATCTAATCAGATGTGACAGATGCAGCCCAATTCAACATAACAACCAGAGCCAATGGGGATTTGCTTGCAGAATTCACCCCTTGCTCCCTCCCAGACTCCGCCTCTTGTTGCAATATTCAGACCCATGTTTGTCTGAACGGAAAATAAATTGCATTTTAAAAGCTCTCTGGAGGTGTCCAAACTGTTAATAAGAAGGCAGATCACAGTGATCTGGTGGGGGCTGGGCATGGTCTTCCAAAAACAGAATCACAGAGTGGCTTGGGTTGGAAGGGACCTCTAAATATCATCTAGTCCAAACCCCCTGCCAGAGCAGGATCACTCAGAGCAGATCACACAGGAACAAGTCCAAGAGTCTTCTGAAAGTCTCCAGAGATGGAGATTCCACCATCTCTCTGGGCAGCCTGTTCCAGGCTCTGTTATCCCCACAGTGAAGAAGTATTTCCTCATGTTGAGGTTGAACCTCTTGGTTTCCAGTTTATGGCCATTGCCCCTAGAGTCCTGTCTCTGGAGATGACTGAGAAGAGCCTGGCCCATCTTTCTGACACCCACCCTTATGATATTTATAAGCATCGACAAGATACCCCCTCAGCCTCCTCTTCAAGCTAAACAGACCTATCTCTCTCAGCCTTTCTCCATATGGTAGGTGCTCCAGGCCCTTAATCATCCTAGTGGCCCTGCACTGGACCCTCTTTAGTGGTTCTTTGTCCTTGAACTGGGGAGCCCAGAACTGGACACAGTACTCCAGGTGAGGCCTTACCAGCACAGAGCAGAAGGGGAGGAGAACCTCCCTCAACCAATGCATCCCAGGAAGCCATTGGCCTCCTTGGCTGTGAGGCCACACTACTGGCTCATGGTCATCCCGTTGACCACTAGGACTCCCAGGTCCTTTTCCTCAGAGCTGCCCTCCAACAGCTCATCCCCCAGCCTGTGCTAATCCATGGGGTTGTTCTTCCCCAGATGCAGCACTTTGCACTTGCCCTTATTGAATTTCATTAGATGTCTCCCTGCCCAGTTCTCCAGCCTGTCCAGGTCACGCTGGACGGCAGCACAACCTCCTGGAGCATCAGCCACTCCTCCCAGTATCAAACTGTATCGTCATCAAACTGTCTGAGAGTACATTCCATCCCTTCATGCAGGTCATTGATGAATATATTGAATAGTGCTGGACCCAGCACTGACCCCGGGGGGATACCACCAGCCACAGGCCTCCATCTAGTCTCTGCCCCATTGACCACAACCCTCTGAGTTCATTCCTTCAGACAGTTCCCAATCCATCTCACCAGCCAATGATCCAATCCACACTTCCTAAGCTTGACTGTGAGGATGCCATGGGAGACAGTGGCAAAAGCTTTGCTGAAGTTGAGCACCACTGCCTTCCCCTCATCTAGCCACCTAGTGATGCCATTATAAAAAGCTATCAGATTGGTCAAGCATGACTTCCCCTTGTTGAATCCCTGATGACTACTTGTGATAAGCCTCATTTCCTCAATATACTTTGAGATGGCACCAAGAACAAGCTGTTCCATCACCTTTCCAGGAATTGAGGTAAGGCTGACCAGCGTATAGTTACCCAGCTCCATCTTCTTGCCTTTTTTGAAGAAGGGAGTGACATTGGCTTTCTTCCAGTCCTCAGGCACCTCTCCTGTTCTCCAGGGCTTTTCAGAGATGATGGACAGTGGCCCAGCAATGACTTCTGCCAGGTCCCTCAGCACCTGCAGGTGCATCTTATCAGGGCCCATGGATTTGTGAATGTTCTGTTGGCTTAACTGATCTCTAACCCAGTCCTCTTCAACTGAGGTAAAACCTTCATTTCATGCACTTGATTTTGTTTTTTATTGGCCTAAAAAGCAAGTAGGATTTGAGGAGCACTGGTTTGCTTGGGATTGCTCCTGGGATCATGACAAGGAGGCAGGATGTGACTCATCACAGTTCCACCAAAATTGCTCATGACCATGCCCAAAACAGTGATGGCCACTCTGAGGACCACCACCCCTTCTTGCATGTGTGACAGGCTATGAGGTGATCAGAGGCTCACACCATCTGCAGGATGATATAAAACACATTTCTAGGCCTTGGAGTTAGATTTGTCTTGATTAACCTTAACAATCTACACATGGCTCTGATGTAGGATGTCCCTCTAAACTCCGGGGTTGGGCAAGAGAGAGACTGGCACCTCTGATAGGTGATTTATCTGTCCTTAGATAAGTCCTAGCCTAATTCTTAGACCAGCTCAGTGAAAACCATTCTGGATGGGAACTCCACCCAGTGCAACCTGTTCCTCTACCCACTGCAGATGATTTACTGGAGGACCCTATTCTTAATTACATTAGGAAGCGTGTCAGCACCTTTGTCCTGAAAGTGCTGGTTTTACCAGCAAGAAAGGATTAACCTCATAGGGTGGGATGAGACCAGACAGGACCCCATCCACTAGCCCAAGGAGGTGGAAGGTAGGTGAGCAGTATGCTTTTGCTAGACTAGGTGGAGTGGATATGAACTTGGGTCAAGAAGCAAGGGTCTAGACCACAAGTCTGGTGAGGAGCAGCTGAGGGACCTGGCCTTGTTGAGCCTGGAGAGAAGGAGGCTCAGGGGAGACCTTCTGGCTCTTGACAGCTCCCTGACAGGAGGTTGGAGCCAGGGAAGGGGTTGGGCTCTGGTCCCAAGAAGAAAGTGACAGGACAAGAAGAACCAGCCTCAGGTTGCCCCAGGGGAGGTTTAGATTGGACCTGATGAAAAACCTACTCCCCACAAGGGTTGTCCAGGCCTGTCACAGGATGCCCAGGGCAGTGGGGGAGTCCCCGTGATCCCTGGAGGGGTTTCCAAGCCCCCTGTGGAGCTGTGGTGCTGAGGGCCATGGGTCAGTGGTGCCCTGGCAGTGCTGGGTTAATGGTTGGGCTGGATGATCATACAGGTCTCTTCCAACCAAAACAATTCTATGATTCTATGAGTGGGGACTACCTGTAGGTGTTTGCTTTTCCATGCAGAATCAGGACTTGTTCCTAATTTCTAGTGAGCTCTTCTGTATGTAAAAATTATTCATGCCACTCTGCACTTGGACAGTTTTTTCCTGGAAACCCTGTTGGAGCTGGTACATTAGATAGTGTTTCATCCTCTGACTCAAAACTTACTGGAAATCCAGTTATCAACCTAGGAGTGAGATAGAGATCTAGGGCAGGATGAGCATAAGTTTGGCTGAGCACTGAAGCATCAGAGGCTTATTTAAAGGAGTGTGTGTGTGTGTCAGCAGAGATGCTTGAGGCAGGAAGAAGAGTTGATTATTTATTTATTTAATTACTCAGCTCTGCCAAGGCCTAGAAATCAAGATTTTTTTTTTTAGACTGAATCCTGAATCCTAGAACAAGCTGCTTTTATTTTTTTATTATTATTATTCCCTCTTTTTTTCACTCTTTCTATTTTTTTTAAAGGAAAAAAAAAAACAAAAAATTGCTAGAAGAAAATATTTATTAACCAGGCTGCCTGGGCATCACACAAGATCTCTTTTTTATTTATTTTTTTTCTGCTTTTCTTCTGTACAATCTCCTGTTTCAAGCACCACCTAACGGCATCGCTGCAAAATGCAGAGCGCGCAGCTCCGCGCAACAGCTGCCAGTTGTTCCGCCGCGCGTCGCTCCGAGCCCCAGAAAAACTGCAGAACTTAACAGATCGAATACCAGTCCAAAAATGTAATAGCTCGAGGGAGCTGGCCTTCTTTTTTTTTTATAGCATAATACAGCCCCAAATGCCCAGGATATTATGATTTCAGCGTGTAAATGCATTATACTACAAAGCAACCATTCATAGCGGCAGACAGCGCCTGGCTCAAATGATTTGCCTGACAGAAACGGGGAGGCTTTAACTGTTTAAAACTTCTCTGTAGCATTTGGAGGGAAATTATTCTTATCCTCTCTTTATTTCTCTCCTTCTTTAGCTTCTTATTTCTCTTCTGATTTTACCATTTTAAATGAGGGAGGGCATTACTTGGCTTGGCTTCCCTGCTGCTTGAATGAGATTTTTGCATCATTAAGCATATCAGATGTGCTACTCCCATGCCACAGGCACAGCTACTGATAATTTGATAAGGCAAACATGCATAACGTAGACTTGTATCAATAATTAATTTCTTTTAATACTGAGATTCTGGGGAGCCTGGGAATCTGGCTTTCCCAATAGCTCATCTGAGCGGCTGTCTAGGAGCCAAGGTTTCTAGTAGAACAAGTAGGCAAATGACCCGACAGGAACAAGTCCTATCAGATTGATATGTTCCCCAAATCATTTTGATTTCAGCATGTCAGCATTTTTGAACAAATCAGAATTTAATCAGAAACTGCTGGAACAGCTTTGGTTTTGACCGCAGTAATAATTCTCAGTGGTTAGAAAATGCCATTCCTTTGCTCTCCTGTCACTTTTCCATCCTTTTCTCTCTTCTTCTGTTGCTTATTTCTTGCTTCGTTTATGTTTTTGAGCATAATCTCGCAGCTGCCAGATCTCATAATGTTGTTTGGAGTCTCATCATATATGGTATTCTTCCCAAAGCCACAGCCCTGCGAGCGCGTCAGGCTCTCAGCCTGAACGGAAAGGACGCTTCCAGTCCTCGCCGCTTTCAGAGGGAATCTGCAAATATAAAAACTAGCAGCTAAAAAGTGTCCTTTTAAAGCCCTCTCCTAGTTTTGGAGTCAGAGAAAGAGCTAGCTCTGGCCTCTAGATATCTTCAGGCTGGCTGGGAGACCTGTATTCTGATCTTTGGGTTTTTTTGATATTGCCTAAAAGCTCTCAACGTTTATGTGAAGAAGGTGGAGGTGTCATAAAGCTGTTACCTGACACAGAGGAATTCGCCTGGAACATCTCAAGAGAATCACAGGCCAGAAATTGCAGAGGTTGAATAGCTCTTTGCTTTCTCTCTGCCTCTTCTAAATGCACCGACTTTCTAAATCTTGAAATCAGAAATGAAAGATCAGTAGTGCTGCAGATATTTGCCATCTCTGAAACCAGGGTACATTTCTAGTTGTGTTTCATTAGGAGGGGTATTTTACCCTCAAATTAACCTTTGTTCTATACAATTCTGCTGTTGTGCAACTTTTATTGCTATGAATCAGAGATGCTGGACCGTGAACTTGAAATTATATGTACTTAGTATAAAAAAAAAAGGTAATTAATTCCACATGACAGTGAGTTTCCTGAGGAGACAGGGTGTGGGGGGCAGTTTATCCATCCCCCACTTCTTGCAATTCCCAACACGAATTATAGACCAGCTGAGAAACAGAAGAAAGTTGGGATTTTAAAAGGAAATTCTAATTTATTTTTTTTTCTTTTCCCCAAGCCATCAACACACTCACATTAAATGCACACAGAGTGGGAGTAGCACCTGCTTTGGTACCCTCGTGAAGAAAGTCCAGAATCACACACCTTCTTGTTTGCTGACATTCTGCTGGAAAGTTTATGAGCTGTTGCTGGAGTGGCACAAATCCAAGGAACCGTCTCGTGCGTAGCCTGCTCTTCAGCCTCTCAAACAGGAGTTTTATCCAGGGATATGAGGGGATTAAATGATATAATTGTTTTATACAACGTGTGCTGTGGCTTTGGCTGAATTGGAAAATGCTCTCAGATGCTGTCTGGTAGGTACCTGCAGGACTTTCAGACTAAACAGGATGATGGTTCATGAGATTTATGTCCTTCTAGCAGAAGTGACTGGTGAGAGGGCTTGTTCTGGATTAGAGTTAGGATTCAGTCCCTGTTCTTGCGCTGGAGTCACAGCTGGGTGCTAAAATCCTCCCAGGGGATGTAGTTCATGCAAAGTAGCCAAACCCCAGAAAACTGCCTTTAGATGTTATCTACTTTTTACAAACTAACAGCCTCATTTTTAAAAGGTTCTAAGCACAGAGATTTTTTAAAAGGTACCCAAACCCAAGATGTTGAGGTTGCAAGGGCAGACACCAGTGGGGTTTTCCACAAGGGTACATTTTTCAGTCTATCATTTTTCACATATATGTTCACAAAAAGTGCTACTCTGTATGTGCAGATGAGTTTTAAAATGAATGCAGCAGGGGAAAACATGTTTTTTCCAGTGCCTTTGAAAACTTCACCCTACAGAGTTGCGTTCAAGGAGGACAGAGCTATCTGAGCAGAAGGACATTCATTCCTGTCGTTTTCTCAGGGACTTTAATACTCCGTATTTAGCTCTCTGGCAGTAACCTATTTTTAAGAGGTTAAGTACTCATTAAGATAAGATGGAGCAAAAGATTGAACGCATTGTAAAGGAACATTATCCATAAATGAATTTAGAGCTCAGTCACATGGAAGCTAAGCCCAGCTTTGCTCACACAGTACACGATAATGACATGTTTCAGGATTGCAGCTGAGAACAAATTTGACAGATCTGTGCACCGTGCAATCACATTTGCTAATGTTAGTTTTAAAACAGTAAAAAAAAAAAATCAATCCCAGTTGAAAATATTTTCTTGGGAAAGCAGAAAACCTCTCTTAACATTGCCTGGTAATAGATACGGGCACCCATTCAACAGGAGCATGGTGCGTTTGCGCTTGCGAGGCTAGTGCTGCTTGCGGCCCCCATGCCAACTGCTGTGTGCTCCAGCAGAGCTCCTGGGGACGTGGCTGCCCGATGAGTGACCCCTGCTATCAGTCGTTATGGACATCTAGAGATACCTCCTCCAAGACTGGGTCATCTGTCCTGGATGCTCTCAGCATGGGCACTTTGAGTGACCAACTCCAGCTACCAAATGAGTAGTGAAGGGGAGCATCCATAATCATAGCCTGGAGATCATAGAGAAATCACCCTGCAGCTCTTTCGGAGCTGTATCTTGCCTGATATTTCCTATCTAGTGAGAGGTTATGGGTTTACTTTGGTTTAAGGTGTTATTTGGTCCTACCTGGCCTTGGACAGGCAAAATAGCTGCTTTTCACTGTGCCTTCCTCGCTCGCTGAAGGTGCCCACCCTGGAACCCACTGTCTTTCCTATAGATGATCAGGGGTGCCTGGCAAAATTCTCCCTCGGAAGGCTCTTGGATTTTGCAGTGTGCTCCTGCCAAGTCTGAATTTGATAATGTCTTGATATGCTGCAAGACATTTGAAGGGATTTTTGGAGAGGACTATGAGATTGTTTCCCATAGTGCTGCATGCATGGGAAGAAGCTTCCATAGGTGTTTCACTGGCTGAGTTCCTCCTGGAACAGTCATTTAAGTGCTTCTGGGGTTTCTTTATATGGCTGGGCATCAAGAAGGCAGAGACAACCTCTTTTCACTCATGCCTGGTGGTAGGATATGGGGCAACCGATTCAAGCTCGAGTACAGGAAGTTCCACCTCAACATGAGGAAGAACTTCTTTACTATAAGGGTTGTAGAGCACTGGAACAGACTCCCCAGAGAGGCTGTGGAGTCTCCTTCTCTGGAGACTCTCAAGACCTGTCTGGATGCATTCCTGAGTGATCTGCTCTAGTTTGGTCCTGCTCTGCTGGGTTGGACTCGATGATCTTCAGAGGTCCCTCCCAAGCCCTAACATTCTGTGATTCTATGTAATTAGTGAAGGTGTCAGGAAAATTTGAGCCTGCAATAAGCATGTTTGTATCACTTTAGATCTTAATAAATAAATATTCTAAGCTTTGCAAGTGGGTCTCAGCTGTAGAAGTCCCCAGAGTTAGCTTTGGGGTAGCAGACCATGTATGTGCTGTTACTCTGAGGCAAAGGCAAAATAACTCAAATGAGAGAGCTGAGCTAACTCTCCGTACTTTATAATCATCACACATTAAGAATTCACACACTGACAGCTAAAACAGCTCAGCCAAATTGGGACAGCTGGTTAGGTGTCCAACCCCTGTGATCCTTCCTCCTGTCTCTAGTTCACTTCTTAAAATACAGGTTTACATAACAGGTCACATTTTACAAGAGTTCCTCAAACTTCCTAACTTATCGGAGAGTTTTGTAAACTTTATCTACAGATAAATTATGCTGGTTGGATGGTTAAGAGATTCGTCTGAACTCACACATTTATGTCTTACTCCTGCCGTCGTACCAGGGGGAGTTGATGCCAACGAGCCCTCACAGTGAATCCTTGTGGTTGTTATTGCAGAACTGGGTTTTGGAGTTAATCGTGTTTTGCAAACATAATTTCTTTCCCGGTCAAAATATAGGAAACACAATTCTCAACTTATGTTTTTCTATTTTCCTTACAGTGTTTCCAGTTTCTTTTATTCGAGCGAATTAATTTTGCTAGCTAAATGCAACACCCCCTCTGGAATGCCAAGCAGAGGGGAATACAGCAGCACGTTTTCATCATGAAAACAAAATAATTGCTTTAAAAATAGTCCTATATTTCTTCATTTCATGACGTGCTCTCTTTAGACTTGGTAATCATCTTTTCTTGTACTTGAGATACCTTCCCTCCCCACACCCACTCTCTCTTATCCCCCTGAAATTCTGGGGGAATGGTAGAAGATCTCTCTGGCAGCCTTATTTCCAACCCCAGCACAGGGGATGGAGGCAGCCAGCCTTTGAAAGGGTTTTGAGGGAGAGGTTTTTTAACATTTTAAACGGAGATTTTAATGTGTTTCAGCAGCCTTTTGCTAGCTGCAGCTGCGTTTGGATGGTCTCTTCTCTGATGACCACTGAAGTGTGCAACTCCCAGAGCGAGCAGTGGGGAAGGAGCATGTGCGTAGGATCCACCACGCGCGGTTTGACTTTGGGTAAAAAAGGGCATTTGGGGTTAAAACCCCCCCAAACACCAGCTAGATTCTCCTTGGGTGTGGAGCTGTGGGGAGATGGGAACTAAGGCAACGTGAGACAATCTGAAGGATGTGATCAAGTAATAGAAATGAATTGGTTTGGCTTCAGCCAAACTGACAGTTTAGAGCTAAATTGGCTTTCTGAAGCATACCTCAGTAATGACAAATGGTGAAAGCAGGTGGAAACAAATCTACCCAGCTGCTGCAGCCGAGGGGAAGTTGGAAGTAGTCTGAATTCAGCAGGTTTCTACATGTTACATGAAAAGTGGTTGCTTGTTCAGATTGCGCTGTTGAAAAGCTCATATTTTCCTAATGCTTTTTTAATGAAAAATCAGATCCAGGAGAACTTTCTCATTTCTCCTGTTTTTAGATTGGCTTTCAAATGTTTCTTAGCTCTCTGAGAGTTCACTGTAATGCTGAGCAGTTCAGAAATAGATGAGAAAGTCTGCTTTGGGAAGGTAAAGGCTTTTGTTTCGTTGTGAATGACTTTTGCAAAGGGAGTTCATTCTTTACATTCTGTTCTTTGTTGTGGCCCTGCCAAGTTATGAGTAAACAAAACCTTTAATGCACATTTCTGTGTGTGATTGGATGAGGATGACGTCCAAAGTTTGAAGGGAAAGTTAAAGCTTTTAGGGCGAATAAAAAACAAGCCTTAAAAGTGGTATTTCTTGCTGAAATCCTGTGAAAGAGCAGATTGTGCAAGTTCTCAGATAAAGATAAAAGGGAGGGGGTTAAGTAATGCTTCTGTGTGTTTGCTGGCTGAAGAAATAGGCAAGGAATGAACTGTTCTCTGGTTCTGTCCGTCATCTCTCATGAAGCAAATGTTTATTGTGTATATTTTTCATCCTAAGGAAAATTTTGCCAAGTCAAGAGCATCGAAATCCAAAAGAAGAGTGAGGATAGTGCTGTGAAATGCTGATTCTTGTCCTTTCGAAGTAATAGGGAAAAAAATGAAAATGATTTAGGTTAATGATTAGCTTTATCAATTTGTCTGTAGTTCCTGGTCTCTTCCTTCTGGTTCAGAGAGCAGGGCAGAGGGGGAAGCATTTCCTTGTTTTTTTTTCCCCATGTACATCTCCCTGCACATAGGCTGAGACAGGCAATTCCCTTTTATCTCTTGCAGCTAAGCAAGCGGCGTGCAGGAAATCGCCCCTAATCGTGGCCCCCCGTGGGAATTTGGTGATGTGATTCGTGCTAATGTATTGCAGAGCCATTTGTTTCCTCCCTCAGAAATCAGAGACATCAAAAGAGAGAGTGTTATTTGGGGAGCCCAGGTAATTTTCCTTTCTCTCCATTTTTTACCATCATCCATAACCTGAAGGCTTCCCATGATAGTATTTTGTGGATGATTCCAACTGTGAAAGATATTATAGAAGCTCCCAGAATTTGAATTTTTTTTTCAAGGGGATGCTGTCTGTTCTTCAAAGAATGCAGTAAATAATATTCCATTCTTCATATAACGAGCCTGAGGATTTTCAAGGAAAAAAATCGTTTTTTTCTAAGCAGAACACTGGAAGCTACTGGGTTGTGAATGCTTTCAGAAGTGTGGCCCCAAGGTCTGGTGATTAAAGGGAGCTTTAAATGTATGAGACATTTCTCACATTAAAAATCTGCACAGGGAGGCCAGTGAATATCTCCATCAGCCTTTGCTAAAATGCCAATAATACATTTTTCTGGTCTAATAAATACATATTAGGTATATACATCACTACAGGCTGTTGCCCCTTGTCCTGTCCCTGGGCACCACTGACCAGAGCCTGGCCCCATCCTCTTGCCCCGTAAAGGGGCCCTTTAGCTCTTGCTCAGCATTGCTCAGCTCCCCTCTCAGGCTGCTCTTCTCCAGCTGCACAGCCCCAGGGCTCTCAGCCTGGCCTGGCCACACAGATGCTCCAGCCCCTCAGCAGCTTCCGAGCCTTTTCTGGACTCTTTCCAGCAGTTCCTTGTCTCTCTTGACCTGAGGAGCCCAGCACTGGACACAATACTCTGGAGATGGCCTCACTAGGGCAGAGTAGAGGGTGAGGAGAACCTCCCTTCACCTGCTGGTCACACTTTTCTGAATGTACCCAAGAAACATAGGTGTAAATCAGGGAGACTGCTCTTCAAATTATGTTGAAACAAGAGGCTGCTGTGGCTCATGGGCTTTTATGTTTCAGACTATATGAACAAGTACATAATAAAAGAGATGCAAAGGTTCTGGCTAGCCCTCAAAACAGTGGTGCAGAGCTTTGTTTGAAATCTCAGATGCTTTTTGGAGCTGCGTCAGAAAAACAAATATAAGAAGTAAAGTTGAGTTTTCTCTCACCTTGTTTGGAGATTACCCACAAATAAGTGTTTGTGTTGTTTGTTTTGGATTTTTTTTCCCAGGTTGCTGTACTTTATTTTGTTAATCATACAATACCAGGTTGGAAAGGACCTCAAGCATCATCTGGTCCAACCTTTCTTGGCAAAACATACAAGTTTACAGAAAGGAGGGCCTCGCTGTTTAGGGATGGAATCTTACATGTTGAACCTTTGGTAAAATGTCTTAAAAGTTGTCTTTTTAAGACAAGTTTGATACATTTCTGTTGAAGCACTCACATTTGTGCCTTGTGTTATTTCAAGGCGTTAAGTTACATAGAGACAGGACCTTTTAAAGAGTGCAAACCGTGCGGGTGCAGAGATCACCCCTTCCAGTGGGATGGAAGCAGCAAGAGGTGCCCACCCCAGACAGACAAAAAACCTCAGGAGTTGACCTGCATTAAAACCACCCAGACAGCCTAGTTCACTGTGATGTCATCTTACTGGTTCTTTAGCAGTTTCTTTGCCATATAGGTGTGACTTCGAGGTACCAAGACCCATTTCATTTTAGGGAGGCCTTGCTTTTGTATCTGGTTTGAATCTGGCCACAGGTCCCAAATGAACCTGTCAGTGGTGACTGCACAGGGCTCAGAGAGGAAAAAATAATAAACAAATAAACTACGATTTTTTTCTGAGCTTCTTTTGATAGGCTTCCTCTGTCATCACGCTTTGGATGGAATCAGGCCAACTTGGCACTTAGTGCCCTGACTGGACAATCACCGCAGACCGTGAGGTCTTTTTTCTTTTCTAAGGAATGCTTCCTTCTCTCTAAGTGGTCTGAAAATATGCAGATTGCAAGTAGCAAGGCACAATTATTTCAACTATTTATGAAGGGCGGTTGCTTGCAGTGAGAGCCCTGAGTCTTTATAGTCTGGAGGAGACTGAGAGGTCAATAGCTAAAGGGTGGGGGGCAAGAGGCTGGGGCCAGACTCCTTTCAGTGGTGCCCAGCGACAGGACACGGGGCGATGGACACAAACTGGAGCCCATAAGGTTTCATCTGAACAAGAGGAAAAAATTTCTTTCCTGTGAAGGTGCTGGAGGCCTGGACCAAAACCTGAGATATTCTGAAATCCAGAGTAATAGAAGAAAAAAAGTAGGACAGGTCTATGGAATAGTGCACTTGGTGCATCTGAAATACTGGAGAGGAAGGCAAAGTTTTTCCAGAATAAACACTGTTCAACGTCAGCAATACATCAACGGAGCCGAGGGAACCGAGCTGAGCAATTACAGCACTTTGCAGAGTCAGTAAAGTAAACAGCAGACTCTTCTGAGAACAGCCACCGCCATCCAAGTAGACCTCAGAGAAAGAGCTCGGAAACGACGACAACAACAACAAGAAAGAAAAAAATAATAAAATAAAAAGCAAGACGAGAGTTCAACGTCAAACTGGCAGACTCTGCGGTGTCATCTGTAAAATGATATCATCTGCCAGAAAGCCTGCTGCCAATTCATACATTTTTCTGCCTTCACAAGTTACAAGTGTGCAGCTGTGAGGCTATTGAATTTCATGACTGTACATTTGCAGCTTGTGAATTTGTCAGTAGGCATTTCCATCTTGATAATATTTGCTGAGAGCTGTGCTGTGTGTATTGCCTTTATATTAGCTACGCTTAGTGCAGTCTGCAAATGCTAATCAGAGAATCTCTGCTGGACCACAGTAAAAATAAGCTAAGACGTGCTATTTTCTTACTGCTTTACATTTATATTTCTCCCATTTTTTTTCAGAGCTCTTCATCATGACTGGAATCTCATTATGAAAAGCCTTGAATACATATACTGAAATAAGGGAATGTCATCCACTCAAACTATCCTTATTTTTTATTCTTTGCTTTTCTTTTCGTGTGTGTGTGTGTGTTTAGCTCTAGGAAAACTTTATTCCCCAGCATGCAACACCAGAATGGCAGCATCTTGTTGGGCTATTATACAATTGATTATCTTTTTTATTTATTTAAACATGTTAAAAACACAGCGGTGGTGATTTTTCACATACAGTCATTTGGTTGTATTTATAAACCTTTGAAAATTAAGGAAGCATTTCTTTGGTAAATGGAGGAATGTCTAAAATACTTTGCTGAACAGTGAGTAGGAAATCTCATTTTTAGCAATGCTTTATAAACATATCTCTCTTCGACTGAGGATTCTAGAAATCCTGGGTAAAATTGTGCCTTAAAGGCACAGTTTGGAAGTAAAGGGATATTTGTGTGGAAGGAGGGGAGCCCTAGTCAAAAAAAAAGAAAAAAAGAAAAAAAAAAAAAAGTCTTTTTCATTTAGAGTTCACTTTGTAATATCTGGGCAGCACATTTTGCAGTGGGAACGCTGCCAAGAGCCTAGCTGTGTAGTAAATAAACATTTCGGGGGAAAGCTGGCTGAAAGAAGATGGCTAGCTGAGTAGGATCTTGAGTGTCTATTTACTCACTTATTTTATTCACTTTAATTCTGTCCTTGTATATGGCACCTATATTGCTACGGTTGGAAAATGACAGGTTCACCCACCAGAATCAATAGAGAATTGAATACCCTCCTATGGCTGCAAATTCCAGCTCTTCCTGCTCTAAAATGTGGTGTGAAGAAGCACCCATCTCATGTGGTGTTGCTGTCTTCTCCTGAGAGCCAGCCTGTGCCAAGTGAGGTGAGCTTCACGAGTGGAGCTGTCACACAGAGAGGGGCAATTGGTGACTTTTTAGGTGGAGGCGATAACAAAACGTGTCTTGTGAGCGGTCAGACACCAGTATTGGTTATTCTAGGTGGATGTTTGGGATCCCAGTGCTTCGTGGGGAGGAGGCTACCACCTTCTCTGGCTTGTCTTCTGGGCTGAATTAAGATTGAATTAGGCAGTACTCTCAGTCTGCCCCAAGCATGCCTTGCAGTCATGGATCCCACCTGGCAAAGGTCCTTGTGCAATAACTGCTGTAGTTTGCTTGCTTGCTTCATCACGTGCTTGGTGGTGGTAAGTACCAGGTTTCTCTTAGGGTTGTTCAGAAGGACCCTTCAGCCCAGCACACAGTTCCTGGAGCACACGCTAAAGAAGAAACAAATTATGAACTGGGTTTTCCCAGTCTGTCACAACCCACGGCTGCTGGAGCAGCGAGCCGATTCCAAACTGGGATTATTTATCCCATGCTGGTTTGTCAGCAGTGCCTGGGGAAGAGCAGAGCTTGCTGAAACAGAGATCTCTTTGCCACAGAAAGTCCAGGTGCATCTTCTTTTTTTCCATGAAGGTGAATCTTATTTCACTTTCCTCACCAGCTTAGGGGAAGATAATGCTAGAAATCTTTTGCTGGCCATAAGTAAATAAATAAACAAGCTCTGGAGTTCAAGTATGTGTGGTATGTTGCTTTTCCTTAGTAAGCAGTGTAAACAAGCAGAGCAGTCTTCTTTTTTTTTCCCACTACTTCTGCAAAACATTGCCAATTGATAATGCAGTAGTAATATTAACACATGCCTGTTCAAAAATGTGATACATACTTTTGGGTCTTTGAGATTAGTTCCTCTGAAGTGCTTTTTTTCTTCGGCTGCCTGACAAGGTTTTTGGCTCCACTTCAGTCTGGTAAGAAGACAGCTGCTCAACTTCTGACACAAATGAAGAAAATTGATGGTATGCCATCTCCAAAATTCCCTTTTTTTTCTGGCAGGCATTACTAGACTGAGTGCTAAGAGTCATTCAAAGTTTCAGGCTTTTTTTATTTATTTTTTTTTTTTTATCGTTAGTTGGGGCAGGATTTGGGGTTTCTGTAGTTGGCTGGACTGCTTCTAATAACATTCAACACTTGACTGGCGTCTGCATCTCTGGGAACCCAAACAAATATCACAGCATTAATACTCACACTGCTTCTACAGCCTGCTCGCTTAGCTGCTCTTGGGTATGGAATTAGCATTAGCATGTGTTCTGGTCTCACTGGGGCAGAATCACGTGGTCTGTAAGACATTAGCAGTTTGGGGCAGCTGGCCCGAGTTGGCTAGAGGTGTGTCCCAGACCAGAAGCATCACACTCACTATAAAAGGGGAGAGTTTGGTCAGGAAAAAGGTGTTCTGCTTAGGTCCTCTTGTTGGGTCTTTTCAGACCATGCTTCTCTTCCTGCTCTTTAGGATGCCTTCTCATCTACTGTGCCCACTGTATGTTTGCTGTGCTAAGTAGAACTTTTTATTGATATTAATTGTGCTGTTTCATGAAATCTGCTTTGATTTGAAGCTGTGAGTCTTCTCTCCTCTCCCTGATTTCCCCCTTCTTGGCTGGGGAGGGGTCATCAGCTGTTAGAGCAACTGCTGTAGTGTAGCCCTAGATATGGGCTGAACGTAGATAGTCTGGTTTTGCATAATGGGTTAGCACTCTATTTCTCTTTTGTCCTGGAAATGCAGGAGGTGGAGAGTCCATCAAGGACTCTTACCTGTAAGGATGGGTCTCCTTGGGGTGTTTCTGCAAATCTGGGTCCTCCTGGCATAGTGGTTGACCAAGAGGAAGGATGTTTGGTAGCTATCCAACTCTGTCCACTATGATGCTCCTCAGAACTCTCTGATCTCCCTAGTGCAGGAGGCAAGAGATGCTCTTAGGACTTTGAAGACCACTCATTACGGGGTGTGTGCATTTATTGTTTTGACTGAGTACAGAGGAAACTCATTTCATTGTGCTATGCTGCTGTGCTTTTCCTGCTCATCAAGATAATATGAACTGTATTTTCCATGTTGCTCCTCTGTTTGACTATTTCCCCGAGTCAGAGGTTTTTATCTGCAAAAGATCTCAGTTGTTTGGGACTGTGCAAAATATACCTTCAGACCTGTCTGTCTAAAAAGTGGTGACGTTATTGTGTTGTTATCCCATTATTCTAGAAATAAAGCCCTACACTTTGTCTAGTTTTAGACTTCATGATTATCCTTATTGTTGCCAAGGGTTTGATTTTGATACACATTTTGCTATTCACTTTTAAACCTCCACGGAAGAGAAGTCATGTAAAGCTCTGAATAATGCACATGACATATGCTGCCTGTCTTGTGGAGGGAATTGAAGAACCCAACAGCAGTTTGCATGTTTTGAGCTGGAGAATAGAGGCAGTAAGGTTTAATTGAGGGTTCTGGGGACTCGGAGGGCAAACCAAGAAAAGGAGTGCAGAGCTGCTCTAGCAGAGATGGTAATTGGATGGGGCACCAAGGACATGCTCAGAGCTGGCCTGAAATTAAATATAATCTAGTTAGTGTTACTTCATAAAGACAGTGTTTTCCTTGGGATGGTAAAACTTGTGTCCCTCAGATAACAGCAAAATCACTTAGCTAAAGTACTAATCTTTGGCAAACTTAAAAGGAGTGGTGGGATCTCATAGTTATACGTGTAGGGAAATGCTAATAGAGGGGGTGCTCTTAACTTTGTCATGGCAATAATGGGTAACTGTGTGCACAGATCAACTTAATTTTCTTTGTTAGATGTGGAATTAATACCTACTATCAATTTTCATTACTGTCTGTAGTTGTTATTTAGTACCTGAGAGCTTGTGTGAGATGGGCAATTGCTTTGCAGTAATTGTTAGGCACATATGTGAAAGTAGGACACATGCTGGTTAAAAAAAAAAAAAAAAAAAATCTTTATTTCTTTCAAGTAGGTGAAAAATCTATACCTGAATGTGTTGAAGCTTGGCTGCTAGTAATTATTTTGTGAAGATAGCACAATACAGTCTGTTGAGTAACTGAGAGATGAAATTCTTCTTTGAGGGAAATAAAGTGAGATTTTCTTAAAACAAATTAAAATTTTGTTTTCAAGGATCAAATACTGATGCCTCCAGATGGGGTTTTGACTTCCATTCTTCACTGTGAACTTGAAATGGGCTCAATCAAAACCACTGCTTTCTGCAAAATATTTGGATGGAACCTCTTTAATCAGCTCCTTGAAGAGTGATTGGAGGAGGCTGCTCCAGGGGCAAGAGCCTGCTGAGCACATGGTGGCAGTAGCACCACTTGTGGGGCCATGTGGAGACTGATCTTCCCCCCTGTCCCCAAAGGCAGTGAGGACATCAACTCTTCATAGAATGGTGGGGGTTGGAAGGGACCTCTGGAGATCATCGAGTCCAACCCCCCTGCCAGAGCAGGGGCACCCAGGGCAG
>JANIJG010014453.1:0-16292 GCA_024611175.1 Megaceryle torquata
ACTTAGCACTGGTGAGGCCACACCTCAGATACTGTGTTCAGTTTTGGGCCCCTCACTACAATTAAGACATTGAAGTGCTAAAGTGTGTCCAAAGAAGGGTAATAAAACTGGTGAAGAGTCTAGAGCACAAGTCTTACAAAGACTGGCTGAGGAACTGAGTTTTTTTAGCCTGCAGAAGTGGAAGCTGAGGGGAAACCTCACTCTCTACAGCTACCTGAAAGGGAGGTTGTAGCGAGGTGGAGGTAGGTCTGTTCTCCTATGTAGTAAGTGATAGGACAAGAGGAAATAGCCTCAAGTTGCATTAAGGGAAGTTTAGACTGTACATTAAGAAAGATATTTTCACCAAAAGGGTTTTAAAGCACTGGAACATTCTGTCCAGGAAAGTGTTGGAGTCATATTCCTGGAGGTATTTAAGAGATGTGTAGATGGGGTTCCTAGGGACATGATTGAGTAGTGACCTGGAAGCGCTGGATTAACAGTTTGACTTGATCATCTTGATGATGTCTTTCAACCAGAACAATTCTATGATCCTGTGATTCCTATGATGCTGCCTGTTAAGCAGCTGCAGTACCCAGACTACAACACAAAGATTCATCTTTTATAATTAAGCGTCACTGATGGCCACATTCTCAAAGCACCTTCCATTGTAAATAAGGGGTCAAAGGGTCAGGGGTGATGGGGCACTAGAACAGACTGCTCAGAAAGGTGGTGGAGTCTCCTTCTATGGATATACTTTCAAAATCCATCTGATCACATTCCTGTGCAACCTGCTCAAGGTGAACTTGATTTGGGAGGGGGGTTGGACTAGATGATCACCAGAGGCCCCTTCCAACCCCTACCATCTGTAGTTCTGTGAAACAACATTGCTTTTTATAGCTTCAGTGACCCTCAGCTAGGATCACTCTTCTTATAACTTGATAGAGACTTACATAGGCTGATAAAACCTGATCCATTTCAAGGAGCTAAACCCCAGACAATCATCTCTGGCTTTTCTAGAATTCTTACTAAGGGAACTTCTCTTGAGAGCTTGTTTTCAACATGTAAAATACGTGTTTCCACACTTCACTAATATAAATACTTTTCTTTGGTGCAAACATACTTTTACATTACAGGGAGTAGTGGCTTGTATGTTTCTGTACCTTCTTTTGACCTCTTTGCCATAGATGCCATTTCTCCTTAATCCCAACATGAAAATCAAGACATACTTTGAAGCAACTCTGAAGGTATATAATGGAGATAAACCGGCAATTTTTGTTTATGCACATAATTTTGATAACATAAATAACATAAAGACCACACAAGCTTGAGGAGTGTCTCTAGGAAGCTACCTAATTCTGCACTGACATCTACAGTGCCTCGAGAGATGCTAGGCAACATTTTACTTCTAAGAAATTTAGCATCTCATAAGTAGGGAAAAAGACCAAATCAAGCAGAAGTGTAAATGGAAATACTTAAAGGTATGCTATCAAATAATATCCTGAAATTACAGTTATTGAATCCAACAGTAAGTATAGACGCTCTCCGAATTCTCCTCTTCCTATATTGAGGATAATAGGTAGTGTAGCAATATTGTTAAGGAAAATAAAATAGCGATGAGTATGATGGCTGGGAAGGACAGGCATCTTGGAATGAAAGCTACAAGGTTGGACTGAGCAAGAGAGAAATGGGAATACTGCTGTAGTTAAGAGTCAGAGACTGAAGATATGAAATTTCCTAGCCTAAAAGGAATGAAAGAAAAGAATATTAGATCATGTAGTACAACAGGGAAGTTGCTTGGAAATGGAGAGGAGTATGATGGCCTAGAAAAGAAAAATGCTTTGTCTGTGTTTAGGCATCAAACCAGATTTCTTCTTCATCCACATTTCATTCTTGGAAGAAGGAGCTGAAGTTTAGGCTGCTCAAAATGACAGTGCAAATGCCCAGTTTTAGCCCTTGTGAGTTCACTGAATAACAGAGGAGCAGGTAAATGAAGTACCATGTGAACAGACCTTTACAGATGAAGCACACCAAACAATGCTCTTGCTGATCTTACAGGTCATGAATACACTCATATGCTGGCTGAATAACTTCGCTGAGACCATATACTAGTGGACTGAAATTTCAAACTTAACAAGTGTTTTTGCAAATTCATAGGTGTGTTCCAAAGAAATAATAAAATCTATGGGGAACTTCATGGCTGGAAACTTGGCAGGGGGGCGAGGTGGTGTGCAGAGGGAAGCATCCGTAAACTAAATAGTTTGGAAAAAATATTACTCATTATAAAAACTGATTATAGTTGCCATGAGGGAAATGGCCCGGTCAGTGAGCTACAATACTAACGAAAACTTATTTCTTGTGCATGTGTCCTTTGTCTCTAAACTTCCCATACCTCAACAGCTTTAACCAGTCCTCCTGCATCTTTTTAGATCCCTTAGGTGTACAAAGCAGCATGTGTAGAAACTTGGGAGGAGCTATGTGTATGCTGAATACTGGACATGTGCTGAATGGCCATGTGGCTACTTTCAAATTAGACATATAGTCTGTCTGATGCTCCTTCAGATGGAGCAAAGTGTAAATCTCACTTGGATTCTTCCCTTTGTGCAGTTTTTGATTCACAGCAAATTTATAGAAACTTAATTATCTTCAAAATTCATTATAAATTTGCCTTCAGAACTGTCAGTGAGCAGACAGAAAAAATATATGATGACATAAATATTGTTCAAACAGGAAGCTGGGCTGAATTAAAGAATGGTTTTTCTATTCCAGATTTAATGATTAGCAACTTATACAGCCCTCAGACAGAAAATAAGTAAAACACAGTAAGTCTCCATTATTTATACCAAAATCTGGAGTAGGAAGAACACCAAACACTTGTACAACAGAAGAAAGAGATGTGGGATAAATCTTCTCAACACAGGTCTACCTCCTGGAAGCTTCCTACCCACTTCAGGTTCAAATGCAGCAGAGATAACAAATGCTTGGCTACATGGCGATACACACTGTATCCATTCCTGTCCCATTAAATGTCAGATTCCACACAGCACAGAAACCAAAGGAATGCATTACGTGTAGACCAGGCAGCTGCATATTCCACTTTCAATAATATTCTGTCAGAGGACAGAAAATGATGAGAAACTGAGGGAAAAGCTTTTGACAGGTTGGACACTTAAGTAAACTGTTGTTCCTTGTTAATGGTGGAGGAAAGCCCTAAAAATACACTGGGTACTCTGAAAGTCTAGCTGCTAGCTGGCACCCTAGCCAGCACAAAAAAAAGAAAGCAACATTTGAGAGAACATGGACTTGCAAGAGATGAAAAATCCACGTCAGCAGGAATTCTGACATTCACTTCTCAGATCTCCTCTGTAATAAAACTAAACCATTGGCCTTTTAAAAATACCTGTGGTACCTCTGCCTGAAATCTGAAATGCTTTCCCAGGTCATGAAAATCCTGAAGGACACAACTTCTTCATGGATTATGAAGAGGTCATAAACTTGGTTTGAAACTTGTCCAGACTTCAGTCCTGACTCCTTATTCTAGAACACTGGAATTATTTATAAATGTTTCTTTACAAATTCTTCATGGTTAGACCCCCAAACAGAGATGCTGGGCATTACAACATTTTTATGGCCGTTGTAAAGGTGTTTGTACATGGTAAAGGGGACTTGAATACAGAGCAGGATATCCTTCTAGAAGCAGTGGTGCAGGATTCTGTAAGGGCTCAGTATATTTAAGACATACCTCTAAAAGTCTGCATGGTCATATTCAGTGCAAATGAATGGGAAATAGGTGAGTTTAAAGTCTATGATATCTATATCATATGATATCTATATATTGTGTCCTAAACATCCCAGACCTATTTTTCTGAGCCTTTTCTACAGTTTGTCAGAAAACCATGCACATTTTCATGAGATATTTTAAGTTAATTTAATTGGAAAAAAATGAAAAATGGGGAAAACAAATATTTGGCCAAACCCAAACTCCCTGACAGGGTGGCCAGGAGGAGCATGTTATGACTGTAGTGACATACAGTAGCCTCAGAAATACAAGCAGCAAAGTGCCATCTCCCATGAAATCTCATCATGTCAATTGCACTACTTAAATTTTCAATTGATCTATATGAAGGACAGGGAGAAGACTCTTTTACCCTTAGAAAATGGTGCCATCCTTCTTCAAACAGAACCACTTACCCAAAAATCCAGACTTAACTGAAAATATTTTTAATCTACTTTGTTCATTACTCAGTTGCTGGCTTTCAAAGTGTACTGAGAATGACAGCTCTGGGATTGACAGAATTTAAATAAATCATCATCTGCAGAGGCACAAAGAACAAAGACACTGTGGTGTAGGTGACCAAAGCTCCAGTGGTCCTGGAACATGTTACTTTGGGATGCCTGTGTTACGATATTTTAACCTTTTGGGGCTTTCCAAAGTTTGCATCTGGAAGGATCACCTCAAGGCTCCCAAAGAAGACTAGGCACACATTCCCATTTAAATGGATGACAAATTAAGATCCAAATCTTCTGGTAATTCAGAAAGAAAGAAAAAACATCTGTTTTTTCCAAACACCTATCCTCTGATTTAATCTCACATTAAGAAAACAGTAACTCTGTAACTGAAAACACAAATGTGTGCAATTCGGGTTAACAAGAGCCAAGAGATCATGCTTTTGGTAGGTTGGTGGGCTCGTTCACATTGCCTACGGACACCTACATATTAGTGAGGGAGGCATGGAAACCATCAGAAAAGTTGACTTCCTTTTTTATGTAGCAATGCTTTATTTTTGTTAAATAACTGTCTGACAGCTACAGAGACCTGTACCCTTCATTTAATGTATGGTTTTGTGAACCTGATGAGTTCAGATGTTTCTAGGACAGGCTGAGCCATCAATAGTTCTTGTGCCTCTGGCCAAAAAGTGCAAGAAGAAAGCCTGATGTCATTATGGTCAGAAACCATCCTTTCTTTTGTGCTCTGAAAGAGCATTTGGAATAAAGAAAGGAGAATAACAGCAACCTTACAAAGAGCACTGTGACTAAAAGAGGGAGGAAGTGGAAAATTAGTTGAAACCATCATCAGCTTCAGTTACATAAGTATTACCACTGACATTAACTATGAGCAAGGTGATTTCTGAAAGGGATAGGCTTTGAGTTTTGTCCATAGGCTTGGGATAAGACAGGAGTGTTTGATGATTGGTTTTCATGCCATCACAGTCTTTGTGATGCAGTTTTAGGCTTAGGCAAGGTTGAGACACTCCTCTCTGCTTCAGGCAGAAGTAGGCAATTTGCTTAATGGGGGATTAAGTCCATCTAGCTCTAGCTATCCAGAAATTAGGTGTCCATTTCAAGACTTCCTCTGTTAGCAGTGGAAGATTTGCTGCTGTGGAGCTTGAGCCACCCTTTTCCCTTCCCTTGTTACATCTGGCACAAGAGGATAACAATGTCTTGCTTCTTATATCTTCTCTAGACTCTGAGACTGGCACAGACTCTCCATTTACTGTATGCTTGTACCACCTCAGGCCCCTTAAAATTTGCAAAGTAAGCAGTAAAAAGTAGGATGTTCAGATGGATTATAGTTAGGGCAGGCTTACATGAACAATGAGAAAAATTTTCTTCTCTTTAAGGAGAAAATACAATGTCAGAAGTGAGGCATACTTTGCAGGCCTCCAGAGGCTATGCAGCAGGTCCTGTGGTAGCTTTCTGTGCCATGTGCCTTAAGGCATTGTAACTATAATCTTGTACATATACTGTATTTAGGATCATGACTCATCTATATGTATATATATGAATAAAAAAATATATGAATACAAAATCGGTGCACAATATATGATAGAAATCAGCAATACATTTGGGCAGCAGAGTGCTGCAAATAATTACAGTGATTTGCATTTTGACAGAGCATCTTAAATCAGCCTGCATTACCTGAAAAAGGAGAAATGTAAATATTGAATCACAATCAAAGCTGAAGCATGTGTTGAGATGGAATCTGCGGATCAGGCCAGGCAGATTCCTATTGTCAGTCATACATACTGCAAAAGATACAGCAGTTTTGAATCAAAAGTGGTGAAGAAGGTAAATATAAATTGTCAGGACATCCTTTGGCTTCAGGGGTGCAAATTCAGCTGTAAAGTTCCAGGGCCGCAAATGCAAACATTAAGGGAAAACATGATGAAGAGCAAGAAGTGATGAAGTGGCAACTCAGGTTCACCAGGCAATACAGCAAGTTGGTGCTACATCAAACATCATCACCAAGACAGGAAAGACTGTGTTAGTGATTGTCTAATACATTTACATGCTCAATGAGCTACAGCTTGATAAGGAAGAGCAAGGGGTGAAATTCAGATCCATGAGGAGTAAGCAGCAATGACAGCTAACACCTGCTGGAATTAAAATGTTGCTGGCTCAGCTAATAGGACCCCCTAGTTTACAAAAGACTAGAAACCTTGCAATTAAGATGAGGTCAAATTCTGAAAGAAAGAAAAAAAATGGAAAGAAGAGACATGTTTTTTTGAAAAGACACCTCATATTCTTTGGCCACTCTGTGGCCACTGTAAGTTTTCCAAATATCCTAATTTGTGTTTTTCAAAGTGATTTCCCTTGAAAACAAAATGGTTAATTTTGGGAGGGGAAAAAATGAAAATTTAAGGCCACCTTACAAGCATCTCTAGATTTTAATGCTTTGGTAGCCTGTACCCACAGAATACTTTGTTACTCGTGGCACAAAAAGCTGTCAAAGAGATTACTGGGTTTCCTTTTGTGTCTACCATTTCTATAGTTTGATTCTTTAACCCAAAAATTCCAATTACTCTGAAGAAATTTTTATCGGTAAGTCTGAAGTTTGCAAAATACAAACCAAAGAAGAGGATATGGTTTGGAAAATAGAGATTCCAGTGCCGCTCTGTTGCATCCACTTTTCTCCTCAGAAGGCATCCTTTCTCACACATTTGGTCAGATAGAAACTGTGAGGAGTAATATGGAAATCTGGGCACAGCAAAATATGTCCCAAGAAGAAAATCAAAGCCACTGTGTAGAAAAAATTATAGTATAGGATTGACATCCTCAACAACCTCTGATTGACAAGAAATTGAGAGTTGACTCCCCTGATAAGGGCAATATATATCTGTGTGGTTTTGTGTGTACATACATGTAAACTTTTACTAATCCTGTTAATAGGTTGGAAAGGCTCTAAGAGTGCAATACACACCTGAAATTGGTGCACTGTGATAATCTAAACCCTCTGATGATCCTGTCCAGATTAGACTTCATCACAACATGTAGTAGTACAGAAGCACATGCCCATATAATCCCAAATGAGTGTGCAACACTCAAGTCTGTTGAGCTGCTAAAGCTGCTTTGGACTTTGGAGGAAAGGTGTTGCACTCCAGTTCAAGGAGTTTACTAGTTCATTTTTATAAAGTATTAAAACTAGGAAGTCTAACTCTGCAAAACAATTCACAAGATCTATTTAGGAATCATCTGCAAAACCCTGAAGCTGGATGACCTTGCATTCTGTTTAAATATATTTGGACTTCAAAATGTGCTAGTTTAAACATGTATTATTTTACGAGTTCTATTCCTTGAAAATGAATACTTAACTTAAGCACATCCAATCCATCACCATTCGAATAAGAAAACCTTGCCTGAGAAGTTTTCCCATAAATTATCTACCCACAAGTATAACCTACACTTTCTCCTTGGACTGAGGCCTGTGTGTAAGCATAGCAACAATCTTTAAAACAACCCAGAAAGTCCATCTTGCTTTATCCTGGGTACCACTGTGCACACATACTTTTCAGGACTTGTTTCCGTATCAGGCTAAGCAGGACTGCAAGTCTGAGGTGCAAATCCCAAGCTTTTCTTTTCACGTGAGTGCACTCTATGGTTTAGCTCCTCTGACATTAGAAAAGCTTCTAGCAAGCAGTATAGAAAATGATGGAACAGCTGGCAAGAGGATGTTCCCTGGGAATGGTCTGGGAATACTTCTTTTAGAAGTATTGGCTTCCTAGGGAAGCTGTATGAAATTCTGGCATAAATATTCCACACTATAATTTGTATTGGCAATTAAATGGGAAGATTATCACAAACTGTCACCATTTATTTATGAGTTGTGTACAACTGTGACCACAGATGTATCTGCCAGGATACAAGGTCTATCATGAGTCTAAGCCAGGTAGTGCAGGGGTGGGGATATGCCTGAGCATTGTATGCAAGTACCTAAAGAGACCTTAGGGTCACATGGAGGACAGGCACAGTCATTTCACAGACAGCTAGAGATGCATCCAGCCTTGGAGGGGTAAGGGAACAGACTCGTTCCTGTTTTGCAAGTCAATGTGCCTGCAGAGCTGCCCAACAGCTGAAGTTTTCATCTCTTTCCTTCTCTCTTGCTGTTGCCCTAACAGGTGATGTCCAAACACTCACAGAATGCAAAAAGGCTTTTACTAGCCTTCCACAGTGCACTATCAAGCCTGTACCAAGACAGCACAAGCGTTTGCTATACCCCACCCAGCTTCACAGAGGTTACAATTACACTGCTACTCAATGGAAAGAACTGTGTCAACCCACAACACAAAAATATTGAAAGACCTGCATCACTGAGATGTCTCTGAAGCACGGCTCCTCTTCTAATGCACTAGCATTAAGGATTTAAGCTTTTTCAAAACAAAGTAAAACAAATTAATAAATCATTAGGCAAAGTACTTCCAGTGGCTCTTCCGAACTTTTTTTCCTTCAGTTTCTAAGTATCACTTAGTGGCATGTTACTCTGCTTGGTTCTGCAGCTCATGACTAAAATAGAAAGGCTTGCAAAGCTGCAGGGAAAATACTGATGGACAGTTCTGCAAATTGTTCCAACTGAACCATAAAACTGTCAAACAGATAATACACATTAGTTGTGATGGCCCTATGCCTCCCAGAAATAAGTGGATCTCTAATGGAAGACTTTGGTAAGGAATTAAACATTAATTAGCACTTATGCAAGATGGATATAAAAGGGATTAGAGACAAACCACAGGTTTTCTGCAGCAATGGTAGAATGAAAGCCAGAGCATTTATTTCTGAACTTTGGATTCTTGACTGCTTATGAGAGATACAGACCTACAGCTGAGGATATTACATGGCAGAGGAAACATATTTATTCCTTGTTTTGAAAGCGGTAGTGGCCCAATGCCCTTGGTTTTCTTTACCTGCTTCACAAGCACAGTGCTGGAAAAGTTCTTCTCAATTATTGACATGGCTCCTAACTGGAAGACCTTCTAATAGGTTGCCTCATGAGCTCATGTGATGGCCACAGGATGTCTAACACGGAAATCAAGGCTGTACATGGTGTCAAAGTAGCAAATAGCTTTGTAACAGAGATATAATTTTAATTGAGTACTGTTGGGTCGACTTGTTTAGACAAAATAAGACAATCTAAAGAGCAGGCATTCTCATTTTTCTAGAGGACTTTGTGATTTGTTACTATTTTTGTCTCTGCCTCCCCACAGCCCACATGGATGCTACAATCCATGTCCTGAGGAACAAACAATGGAGAATGTGTAAATCCTGTGCTTTTCCATTTTCTGGGCAGGCTTCCAAACCTGTATTAATTAATATGTTGACTGGCATCTAATCTGAACTTAAAGTTCAAACCATGAACCACTGCTGATATAAACACAACGGGCATCACAAATTTCCAAAACTTGCTACCAGACTGAATACAGACAATTTTAATTCTAATTCACAAACACACACACACAAAAAGTACTGTTGGATTCTATTTACCAAGCATTATAACAACTGATTGATCCATTAAGAACAGATACACAAAACAATAAATATTACCTACTGGATCAACTGCAAAACATGATGACAAATCTTGTAGCAACTGGGAGCACCTGGAAACTGTAACCGTAGCTCAAGGATTTGCTTTTGCCCAGTTACAAGTGACTGGATTCAACCTCCACTTGTTTAGTACCATGAAGTGCAGCTCAGTGTTGTGAAAGGTGCACTGGTTAACATTCTTTGAATGGTAGCACACAGTACTACCACTGTTGGAACATGGAATTTGAAAGTTTCCCTTCTGGTCTTCTTCTCTCTTGCAGAAAAAAAAAAGGTGGTAACAGAGGATAAAACAGATTCACCACCCCTTCCTGTTCAGACCCATTGCACATAAGGAATCAGAGAGTTGCAGACAATATGGTTTCTTTGTACAAATAGACGCAAAACTTCGGATGGGCATTTCTGCATGACATTTCTGAGTTCATGCAGGTTCTACTGCTGCTTCAGTGCTACCAAAATTACCCTATTCCCTAGCATAAGATTTCCAATGAAATCTAACTCAACTGGGTTCTGTGTGGTCCTCACACAGGCATGAATCCTTTCTCTTCCAGCCTGGTAGGCACATTTTCTTCCCTATATTCAGAACTGAGCTCCTGATAGTTGTGCTCTTCTGAAGCCACATGACATTTGGACATATATCATTTTTGCACATCCAAAGGCTTGGGTGATGGCAAGAAAGAGTTGTGGGTTTCCCCTTTTAACTTCAATGTTATGCTGCATGAACATTACAAAAGCTTTGTGCATAAGTGCAGAGCAAGCCTTGCTGAGCAGAGCAGAAAAGCAAAGTAAAACAGGCCAAAGGCCTACTTTCAGCTGCATCTTTGTGACACTCAGCAGAGACAGTTTCAAAAAACACCACATTGTCCAGGAGGCTTCCTAGGAAATTCCTAGGAATTTTTCATAGGAAAATGTTATGGCTGATATGGGACAGAACCATCCACACATGTTCACAAGCTGCCTGCAATGTGCTAGACCACCACAGATTTGAGGAAAAGCTTTGCAGCTGCTTCTAGTTAAGGACAACATGAGTAAGAAACAGGAGCTGACGTGGAATGTGCTCTTCTAAGAAAGCACAGTATATAGAGACTGCAACAAAGGTAAACCTTTTACCTCTGCACAAGACTTGGAGAAGATCACTTAACACTCCTTTTCATATGGTCTTGGCAGAGTGAGCTGTGGAAATCAACTTCCCACCTACAGCATCTTAACTGGCGTACCTATTAAGAGGTAAGTCCAGCCACCCCTAGCCCCTCTAATCTCTGAAGACCATCTAGAACACAAGGGGATTAATTTCTTACTAAATTTACCTTTCACTTCACGCAACATGAGGATGGTGAGACGCTGGAACAGGATGCCCTGTGAAGTTGTGGATGCTCCATCAGTGGATGTGTTCAAGATCAGGTTGGATGGGGCATTTTGTAACCTGTTCTAGTGGGAGGTGTCCCTGCCCATGGCAGAGGGTTGGAACTAGATGATCTTTAAGGTCCCTTCCAACCCAAACCATTCTAAGTTTCTATGAATCTATAATATACATATCTATCCCTTCTCTCTGCCCTTATGTTCAGCCCACCATTGTACTTCTGAGTGTGTCCTCAGGGAGGACATACGTTCTCCCAAAGCAGGAAGTGGATATGACAGTGAGTCCTTGGCATGCCAATTTCTTCACTAAAGGTAGGCTAATGGTGGTTGTAGGGTGGGTCCCTCAGCCCTGCTTGGGCCTATTTTTAGATGTTTTTCTAATAAGGTCTGCTTTGTTTTCATTAGTTCCCAGCTAAACTTTGACACTTGGTAGCTCTTGTCTCAGGAACAGTGGAGTTAACCAAGAACTTTATAACGAGAAGTAAAATCTTTCAGAATTATTTTCCTCACAAGTTAAGTGCAGAGGGAGCACACACTAGCATCAAGCCCAGCACTACAATACTCCTGAGGAAGAAGTACATAATCCAGAATAGGAAGAACATCACATCTTCACAGTAGCCCTCTCTATCAAAAAAACATAAGCGTTGTCACTGTTTGCAACACAACCTTCCTCAGCTTCAGTTAGCATAAGGAACTATGCAATGACTGCCTATATTGATAGATGTTTATTCAGGGCTTGAGTGCACTAAGAGGCCTCAATGGCCCTGAACAGTCTCTCCTTAGGCACCCACTATGCCCATGGCCCAGGAACCCCTTTTCAGCTCAGCTTGAGGCCTTCAACACCTACCACAGCCATGTTGTAGAAGTATGGGTCTCTGCACCGCCCACATCTGGTCATGAACCTTGTTGATCTGGATCCTGATCTGTAGACTGACTTCCCAGCTTGATCTCAGACCTGTCCCATCACCATTAATTTGTCTTGTCCAGGTTTGATAGTCCAGACTCCGGGCTGATCACATTTGGCCAGCCCTGTTAGCCCTCTTAGCTCCCTCTGCCTCAGGGAGCAACTGGTCCCTTCTGCACACATTTTACCCTTGATAGTATTCACTGAACTAAGATGAAAAAAATTAGGCAATAGTCACGAGGCCATCAAATAGTCATTACCACAGCTAAATGAAGCTCAGACCAGGACAAGCCCAAAGACAACACACTGTCAGGTTAATTAAAAGCCTCTGACCTAATGTTCGTAATGAAAAAAAAATATATATATATCACATTACATATGAAGACAAAAAACAGATGTATGGTGATAAATTGCAGCAAAGCAATCTCCTCGAGTCAAGCTGAATCAAGGTGTGTTAGAAGATGACAACTGGATCATGAAGTCCATGAGAAATCAAAAAGTATTTATTGAGCAATCCTCAGCTATATACACTTGGGTGAAAGCCAGAGTAGAATGACAAATATCACCAATGCAGGGAGATGCCAAATCCTGTCCAACTTTGGGATATTAGAAATATACACATGGATGGCTGGGCCTGAGCACCACTGCTTTGGAGAAAAGCAAACACCTGCAAAGGCAGTCATCACCAGGGAGCAGATAGTATGTCTGATTACAGTCTGCACAGACTGTTGGCAGAAAACCTAGAGCTAAAGACGCTGCAGGTCTTGAAGCAGGACAAGACTGCCCCATTGAGGGCAAAGGCAACAGACAGCTGCAGACCACATCAAGTTCAAGTATTCATCCCAAGGGATGGGTATCAATAAATGAAGAGTAGAAAGGAAATCCTAGGGCTCACAAAGCCCACCAGGTCCTGGGGGAAAGCTGCAACATTGTCATAAACTGAGCTTTTAAACAACCTTTCCATAAGAAAAGCAGCACTAAGATCCATGCTGCATGGCTGATAAAACCCTTTATGTGAGATATATATGTCTGATCAACAGATACCTTTAGTATATTGCTGGCAATTTCAAGCACAGCAGCAAGAAAGGTGGTGGAGGTGGGTTTATACAGCTTGATGGACTCCTGCAAGCAACAGGATCACTTCAGAGTTAGCTTTTTACAAAGGCTGATCATGCTAAGGAATTTATGGAGATGCAAGAGTCTGAATGCAATTTTGTACTGTGCCTTCTCCAGCCTAACAGCAGGCAGTTGAATTGAGGCTGGTCTCATTCTCTCTCACCTCCACCCTTGTGCTTCCTCTGTTGTGCACTACCAGGCGCTGAAGCTCCATGGTACCATGGTTCTGCAGCTTGCCACTCCACAGGAAAACAAACTGACCCAAAAAAGAAGTTGGTTCCCAACCAGTCAGTCAGCTGAATTATCCTCCCTTCAGATGCCTTGCTGTCAGACCTGACACATGGGAAACAGCAAGATCAGGTAAGCAGTAGCAGGAAAAAGAGCAGGACCAGCCGTTTTGGCAGGAGCCCTGGTTAGACTGGATTAGATATGACATAGAACTTGAGACTGTTCAGCTTAGGCCTTGCTGCTCTTCCAAGGCGAGTGCAGTATTGGAGCTGAGCCGCAGCACGAGCCGTCCTGGGAAATTTAGGGAAATCTTGCCAGAGTCATGTTCACAATGCCAGATGTCCATTCCTACTTGAGTCTCTGGGATATAATGCTGTTGCTGGAATTTTGGCTGTGAGCCTTGTAAACTCACAATTTGCACAGGGACTTGAGGACCCAGGATGAAGCTGCATTCAGAGGATTAAGATATCAGCAATCAGAACTAAGCATTTAGTGATTTCTCACTAATATGATATATGATAATATAATATATATATGATATGGGTCCCATTTTGCCTCTCCTTTGAGAGAGAACCTCCTGTCTTAAGCAGGATTACACACAGCATAAATTTACTCATGCAGAGTCTTCTCCTAGTTGTAATATTCTTGAGCTGAGGAGTAAATGTCTGTCCATCTTCCCCACTGCTAGCTCTGGTACAGCTGCTTCAGGAAGAGCTTGGGTTAAAGAGGCTGAAATACTAGAGCTTTTGGAGAGGCATTTTTTGGTTCCTCCACTAGGACTGAGATTCTTGAATTCCATGAATACAATTGTCACTTTGTTCTCTTGTTGAAGATCATCTGCAGCCCAGCTCTATGCCTGGCACCTCTCTTGATTCCCTGGTGTGGGCACTGTTACAGGTGCCCAAGTTCTGCCCTGCTACCTCCAAAGCCTCTAGTGGAAACCAGACTGGAGTATTCCATACACCTGATTAATCAGAGCTAATGAATGTAAATGAGATCCTAACACAACATTTGGGGATGCTGAAAGAAGGCCCAATTGCCCACACTTTTCTTCTAGTTGGCAAGGCTCAATGAGACTCCTGAAGGCAACACAATACATAAAACAGAGATCCTAAGGAAGAAGGATTCCACCCCTATGGAAAACCCAGTCCTCAAGCACATAAGAAATTTATTTATGAAGTTTATGAAGTTAATCTACAGCCTCTATTATAAAGTGCGTCTAAAGCTCTTTGCCATTCTGAGATCGATAAACATCTTTAGGCTGCAAAAACGGAAGCGGTTTCAATTCTGCTAATACGTCCGTTCAGGGAAGGCTGTTTTGATCACCTGCACTACTACGTAACACAAGTTTGTCCACGCAGAGCACGAGGAGGGAACAATAGGCTAGGCCGGTGCTTCCCTCACGTGGTCCGCAGGAGAAACGCAGCGGCAGTTCTGGGACGCAACTCCTGGCCACTAGTTATGCCAGCAGCTACAACAAAAGCAAGTATGAGGCGCCTGGACTCCCCACGGAGACGTTACTGCCCCAGTGCTCTGAGCTGCGCCCCCTGAACAACACCAAACCCGCTCCGTATGGTGCTGGCGGAAGCCTTGGGGGAGCGGGAGCGCCAGCGCCACCTCATGGTGGGCGGGCTCCCAGCGTCGCGTCCCTGCCGCATCAGTAGCGCGCGCCAGTGTCGCTCAGCTCGTCCCCGCCCCGCCCGGCTTGGCTCATCCTGGCGCAATGGGGCTGCTGCTCTGGCTGGTGGTGCGGCTGGTCGCGGGCTCCGCGGCGTACGTGGTGTACGTGGATGTCCAGCAAGCCGAGCGGCCCCTGGAGCACTTCTGGCGGAGCACTGGCTTCTGGTAAGCGCGTAGAGCCCCAGGGCCGGCAGTCCGCGCACAGCTGGCGAGGAGTAGCCGGCGTGAGCCGGCCGCCTCCAGCCCTCCTCAAGCGAAGTATCCTCAGGGTGTGGAGACGCGGCCTTTCTGGAGGAGCGGAGGCTTTTCTGGGCTCGTTGCTGTGGGGCTGGGGACGCTGGTACCTTGCTGGTCTTTGCTGCTTAGCTTGTTGCGTGTTCCCTCCGCGGAGCTGGTCGTGGGACGTGGCCATTTAATGTAAACAAAGCGGATTACAAAATAGGGCCAGCTGACGTCTCCTCTCTGACTTGCTCCGTTGTCTCCAGGGTCCTCGAAAATGTAGTCCTGCTTCCACAGCCCATCACGTACACTGATACTTAGAACTCGTCTCTTTCCTTTTCAGAGTTTCTGTTGTCACAGTCCCTAAAAAGGCCCAGGCAGAGCTTACTTGGCTGCTAGTTCTAGGAGTTTGTCCTTGTAAAACTTTCACCATTCACCATCTTTCTTCAGGTGGCCTGGGAGTCTGGTGTAAGTCAGGGTGATGGATGGGAGCATGCTTAAATTCCAGCTCTAGTCATTGATGTCCCGCTAGTGCTTTCCTTCTCAGAGGATGTCTAGTCTTGCAGAGCTAACTGAAGTTGAACAGCCTTCAAGTTTTGTGAGAAACATGAAGGCTGTTAGCAGGCTTAAAGGCAAGAGGCAGTGTGTTTCTCATTCATGTTTGTATGTTACTATAAACTGATTATGAACTTTTAGGCACACAGTGGATTAAATAGAAGCTGTAGAGATAAGAGCTGCATCATAGATGGAATCAGCAGCTTGTGCTTTGGACAAAAATGAATTCGAGTGCCTTTTTTTCATAATGCATAAACATAGTGTAAGAACTTGAAACATTTTCCATTAGTTTCCCATGTTGTGGGAAACAGAATAGGCCCTTAAATACCTTCTGATGAGGTTTTAGGAGATTCATTTTGGGGGGGGGGGGCGGGGTGGTGGGGGTTTTTTGGGTGGTTGGGTTTGGTGTTGTTTGTTTTTATTTTTTAATTTTTGCTTTGAG